>JBBPKM010001153.1:0-10069 GCA_038089255.1 Austroboletus rostrupii | reverse complement strand
CTTGGAGGGCACGCAGTCGCAGATGCTGGGATCCAGGCAGAGATTCCGGAAGAAGAGCTGGAGGAAGAGTCGGAGGGAGAGGATGAGGAGGAAGAAACAGAGTAGATTAGATAGATTGTTCTTTTTTCTTGACTTTTAATCTTTTCTTTTTCTTTTTTGTTCATCTGATTTTATGTGAATGAAAACACAATGCCCGGAGCTCAGGAGTGATAGAATCGGAGAGAAAGAAGAGAACATAATGCCCAGAACACATAGTCGGAGAACTGAAACACAAGGCAAGAAGGACTTCGGAGATGACCTACAAAGCTTAGTATGGACCAGGCTTGCTTGGGTACCTTTGGTGGAAGTCCCTTACAAGTTCCGGAGCGTTTCCTAACTCTGTAGCTAGAAGCCAAGAGGTTTCCTCATCAGTCCCCTCATAACCAAGCCAATGCACCAAGTACAGGAGTTAGCAGTGACGCCTTCTCCGATCGATCTTGGAGTCAAGAATCTCCGCGATCTTGTACTTGGGCTCACTGTCGACCTCAACTGGAGGAGGAGGTGGCTGAACTCGGTCTGGAATAGTATTCGGAACGGAAGGTTCTAACTAAGAAATGTGAAAGACAGGATGAATGGAGTGAAGAGATTCAGGGAGACGTATAGTAAAGGAATGAGAACCTAGTTGCATGATAATTGCAAATGATCCAAGATTCTTTTCAATGAGTTTTTTCGAGGGACGTGTCATTTGTAAGAACTTTGCTTTGACATAAACTTCATTGCCGATTTTGAAGTCAGGGGCAGGGCTTTGTCTAGCGTCTGCTGGCTCCTGGTAATGCTTTTGCATGGCGAGCATCTCGGAGTGGAGATACTCATGGAGCTCGTCTAAGTCTGTGATGTAGCTCGCTGCGGTGGAAGATGTTAGTTGCAAATCAGGAAGAATGGAAATATTCGGATGATAGCCCTTGTTGGCAAAAAAGGGTGAGACGCCTGTAGTAGCACTCAGCGCATTGTTATAGGTGAACTTGGCGAGCAGTAAGAGCTCTGCCCAATTGTCCTGCTGATAATTAGTGTATACACAGAGATATTGTTCTAAAGTTTGATTAGTGCACTCCGTCTGGCCATCGCCTTCAGGGTGGTATCTAGATGTGAGATGGAGACACATATTTAGGGCTTTACCCAAGGATCGGAAAAAATGAAAAACAAACTCAGAGCCTCTGTCAGAGGTGACTTGGCTCGGAACTCCATGCTTGGAGAATACATGCATTAAGAACAACTTCACCAATTCGGCCAAAGTAATCATGTCATGAGTTGGAATGAAGATAACCTGTTTAGAGAGGTGGTCAACGACAACAAGGATAGAAGTGAAACCATTGGAGGTGGGTAGCTGCTTGATGAAATCCATAGAGATTGAATTTCATGGTTTCTCCAGAACCAGAAGCTGTTTAAGGAGACCATAGGGGCAGTTTTGGGGAACCTTAGCCCGGGCACATGATGTGCAAGAACTAACATAGTCCTTGACAAATGCTCAGATATTAGGCCATGTGTACTCTTGACAGATGAGTTCAAGAGTGTGGTTCTGACCAAAGTGACCCGCAGTCAGATGGTCATGGAAAGTCCAGAGGACCCGAAGTTGGAGATCATCCACATCAGGGACATAGATGCAACTGTTGCGGAGCAAGCACCCATTGGAGGCAATGACCCAGCAAGGATCATTGGAGGGTGAAGAGATAAGAGCAGAGGTAATGGAATTGCAAGGAAGGGCTATGATGATGTCAGAGTGGAGCTGGTCAATGTCAACAAGGAATGAGGCATGAAGTACCGGAGTCACCAGGTAAGTAGTGTGCAGTGATGCAGCAAGATTTGCTGTGGAGAAAATTAGCCTCAGATTGCCTGGATTGACATGGGCGAAGTCCACTCCCCTCTCTTTAGGGTAGACATCCCATCAGTGAGTGAGCACATCGGGCTTAGCATCCAATTTTCCTGGATGATATCAAACCATCAAATTAAACTGGCAGAGGTATTCTGACCAGCAAACCTGCCTGCAGGTCAGAATTTTTGTAGAAGTGAAATACTCAAGATTTTTATGGTCCGTGATCACATCGATAGGCGTGCCAGAGCCTTCAAGGTAATGACACCATGCATGAAAAGCCTCAAAGATAGCGAGGAGCTCCTTGTCATGTGTGTTGTAGTTCAACTCCGAGGACTGGAGAGTCCAAGAGAAGAAGGCAATGGGATGGAGTTCACCATCGGGAAGCATAATCGAGAGAATACCTGCAATAGCATAGTTGGAGGCGTCAGTTTCCACAGTAATCAAAATATCTGGCATCCAATGGACAAGAATTGGAGTGCTGGTAAACACCTTTTTCAAGTCATTGAACGCTTTTCGACAAGCATCGAAGAAGACCCAGGGGATATTCTTCCAGGTCAGATGCGTTAGTGGTACAATGATTTCAGAGTAATTATGAATGAAACGACGATAAAAATTAGCAAATCCAAGGAAGGACTGAATGTTCTTGACCTTCCGAGGTTCAGGCTAATCAATGATGGCTGTTATCTTTTCAGGCGACATTGAGAGACTGGAGGAAGAGAGCATATAGTCAAGATATTCAACGGAATCCGAGTGAAACTCACATTTCTCCAGCTTGCAATAAAGACCATGGTGTCGGAGACATCGGAGTACCTCCTTCACATGTTTGTGATATGAAGCAAGGTCCTTGGAGAAAATGAGAATGTCATTGAGGTAGACCACCACAGAAACATCCAGCAGATCTGTGAAAATACTGTTGAGGAATTGCTGGAAGGCAGAAGGAGCATTGGTCAGCCTGAAGGGCATCACTAGCCACTCATAGGACCCATAGTGCGTGCAGAACAAAGTCTTCCACTCATCTCCTTTGGTAATACGAACGAGATGATAAGCATGTCGAAGATTGAGCTTGGTATAGATATTTGCTCCACTCAGAGCATCTAAGAGGTCAGAAGTACAAGGGAGAGGGTAATGATCCTTCTTGGTGATTTTGTTGAGACCTCAGAAATCCACACAAAGGCAGAGAGAACCATCTTTTTTCTTGATGAAAAGCATGGGCACTATATGAGGAGAAGAAGAGGCACGGATAAAACCAGTCATCAAGTTTTCATCAATGAAGTCCTGGAAAGTCTGCTATTTGGTAGTAGAGAGGGAATAGAGCTTTCCAATTGGAGGAGTTGTGCCTTCCTCCGGTTTGATTTTCAGGTTGAAGGGGCAATGCAGGGGAAGAGTACTAGCATATTGCTTGCTAAAGACATCAGCAAAATCATGGTACTTTGGAGGTATACCCAAGAGATCCACAGATTCCCCAGTAAAGATAGTGCAGTGACCTTTCTTTTCAGGAGGCTGGAGTTTCAGAGCAAAGGGAACTGAACAGTCCATTTTGCAAGTGCAATTGAAAGCAACAGCATTGACAAAGGATATGGGTGGACAAGTAAGTCCTGAAGCCCTTGGGCATGGCGAGGCTGGTGGAGTGTCAACCAGCAGAGTGATCTGAGTCAGAGACAAAAAAGGTGAAAATGGAGAATTAATGGGAGAAGTCAGAGTAGAAGGGATGGAGGAACAGATTGCTGGTGATGCAGAGGGTGACGTCGGGGTTGGCATCCAAGTAGAAGAGAACCAGAGAGAGATGCTGCTCGTGACCCAGTCAATCAATGAATTGTAGTGGGTAAGCCAGCTGTGCCTGAGAACCATACAACACAAAGGATTCAATGAGGTGACATAAAATATCTCGGAGGTGGACTTGCCAGAAGAGAAACAAATGGTCAGCTTGACAGAAGATATTATAGAAGAACCAGAAGAACCATTGAAGAGACAGAGAGAAAGTGGAGAAATCAGAGACATATGGATTTTATGTTTTGAAACAAAAGCAGAATCAATGAAGCAATGAGTTGAACCAGAATCAATCAGAACAGATATATCGGAAATAGAAAGAGACGGAATTGAGACAATAGGATACAGAGAATTGAGATGCGAAAGAGCAGATGCATTCAAACGTAACTCCATGGAAGCATGGTTAGGGTCAACGCAACTTCCCCCCCATACGGAGTTGGAGGAATTGCTGCCTATTTTTTCACCTTGGTGGAGGTGGGACTGTTGGCTTTCGCTGGACTCATCACCATAGCAGCACAAGCTTTAGCAGCCTTAGATGATGACTTTGGACAATCCTTGGTGCCATGCCCAGACTGCCCACAGAAGAGACATAGATTATTGTCTAGCCAGTGCTGATATTCCTCTGGGAGGAGTTTACTATCTTTGCCTAGCTTCGACGCAACAGCCAGATTGGACTTCGCACCTGACCCTTTACCTTTTTTAGGGGTATTGCTGCTGGTATTGGTATTGGCAGTGTTGCCAGAGGAACCTGAAGTCGCATTACCTTTGGGCTTGTCACCCTTAAGCTTCACTTGGTTAGCGTTCGTAGATTTGGATTTAGAATTACTCTAAGATCCCAAAGTTGATCCTTGCTTTGTGCAAGTAATCTTATCGCGTCACTTCCAATAATGGTGATCAATTTGCTGTGTGAGTGCTCAGAGATCCCAAAGGTCATCTGGTTTCCCCTGGCGAGCGATCTCGTCTTTGATCCGATCAGGGAGACCACTATAAAATGATTGGCAGAGTGTGCCTGGTCTCCAATCACGAACTTGAGAAGCATGCTGGTTCCACTTGACAATGTAGCAAGTGATATGCTGTGAATATTTCATTTGCAAGCACTTAAGGAGTGTCTCTGCATTAGCAACAGGATCATGAGGTCCAAAATTTGACTGCAGTTCCTAAAGGAATGTGTGCCAATCATCTATCCACAAGAGCCTTGAGCCCGGATTGGTGCCTCCAAGTAAATTGGGTTCAAAATACTCGAGAGCTACACCTTTAAGGAAAGACTGTGCAAATGTTACCTTGATACAATCCTGCTGGTAGACTTTCGGTTTCGCCTGAAAGTTGATTTCACATTGGACTACAAACGCCCACAGCTTTTTGGGATCGGTGCTGTCAAATGAATTGGGTTCCTTGATCTTGTTCTTGGATGCCTCAGAGTCCAAAGATGTCCGGTGTCTGAGAGTGCGACAGATCATGTCATGAATTGTGTCTGTGAGATCAGCGAAAGGATTAGCACCAAAGAAAGCAGATTTATCATCATCATCATCGTCACCTTGATCAGAACTTCCATTAGTGCCTTTGTCGCTATTACCACTGCTGTCGTCACTGCCACCACCACCACCACCTGCTCCCTCGAGCAGACCTTGTGGAGAACCCTTGGGGGGACCATGCAAGGGACCCTGAGAAGTCGAGGTGCGAGGAGGTTCCTGAGGAGGAGCTGGCAGAGGAGCAGGGAAGAACCTTAGTGGTGGAATTGGCAAAGGCCTAGGCGGAGTACCTTGAGAAGTACTAAGGAAAGTGCTGGCATCTTTGTTGTCACGGAGTTTCCGGATACAGGGCTCACAGATTGACTCTTGAGGTTCAGGAAGAGGTGTCAATGGAGAAGAACTGAATAGATTGTGGCGAATTTGACAGGTTGAAATAGAGTCACCTGGACGAGCAGAGAGGCTGAAGAAGCCACCCAGAATGGTGCAAGAGTTTCTGAAGACACTCTGCAACTGCTGCTCTTGTGCCAAGGCTTGAGTTTGAGAGGAGCGCATATGTGTAGTCATATTGAAAGGGTCTGTCAAGTGTGAGTACAAATATACTGTTAAAGTCCCGAACCCAATCATGCTTCTCTGGCCAAGTCCAACACAGAGGAAGTGGAACACTGATCAAAGAGAAGAAGGATGAGTAGTAACAGGTATGGAAACCCATGAAGACGAAACGGAGCTATAATGTTACACTTGGCCTTGATGCAGGACTTATGTGTCACGTCTTTGACCAGACCTGGCCTTGCAGAATGATGGATCGGAGACTGGAAAGAGACAGAGGACAGAGAGAGCGGAGTTGAACAAAGTCAGTGGAGAGTGATAAGGAGAGACTTAAGCTGAGTGTGGAGGGAATGATGATATTCGTACTAAGGGAAAATACAAGCGAGCAGCAAGGTTTTAAGTACAAAGTCCATATGAAATACATAAGCACGTGAAATGGAGGCATAGTGGATCTGGAGACAAAGTACAAGGACATATATGAAATGTGAGCATAGAGACAGAAGTCATTATGAAAATGCATAGACATATATGAAATATACCATAAGAAGAATATCACATGAATACGAGTGCTCCATGATGAAATCCGAAGTGGTTCCAGGTTATTGCCTGCCGGAGATGGAGGTCTAAGGTTGCCACACATTGGAGATTAGAGGAGTAGCTCAGAGAAGGGTGAATGAGATCAGAGTTACGTATGGGGATATGACAGGTTTGCACTATGACATCCAGGAAAATTTGCTCTGGAGCAGAGGGCACAAGTTCTTGGGATCTTTTGGATGACATCTGTTAAGATGGAGGTAGATGGACAACTAAAGTCAGCTGAAATCAATGAATAAGACATGATGGCAATGCCATATAATATCAAGTACTCACAATTATTACAAACTGAAATAGAATCTGTAAATGTGTCCTATTATTAAGCATGGAACTATGACAATATATTAGACATACATGATTTATCTTATTGTTTAATCACTTGATTCCAAAGCTGATATGCAATTGTTAGATTAGACTTCACTTGATGTTCACCAAAAAAGCATTTGTAGCACACAGCCATTTTGTACACTCCATAAAGCTTTATTTCTTATGTCTTACCCCACTCAACTAAGTACATTACCCTACTCAACTAAGTAAATAGCATGGTCTGTTCCATCTCTCCTACACAACAGTTAATAGTTTGCACATGAAGTACTGGCCAGAAGAACTGACTAGGCCTATTGTTAGTTTTTGTTTTTTGTAAAGTTCTGATTACTCATTTGAATGGAAACATCCACCATCCATTCATGGATCCATACCTCCTAAGAAATTCATTGATGTACAGTAAGGCATGATGATTTAGCCTTTAACTAAGCTGTGGGAAAATCTTCTTGACAGATAAAAGGTATGACACAATATACTTCTGGTACTAGCATACATGATACTTAGAAGTAACATACAAAGTTCCCCATTGGATGGCCATTGGCAGAAGCATAGTGGCATGTGCTAGTTTGCGTCTTCAATCATCCTGCTCATTTTCACCCCTTCTTCCCCATAGCTTGTACAACACTACTGGCAAGTCAAATTCGACATCAGATCACCACTGTTCTGCCTTCAGTTTACCTTGTTCAGCTTCACCTAGGTTCATTGGCAGTCCTCAATGCCATGTGGGCCTTACAATGGTATGTAGATGTTCTTGAACCCAATTTATTTCTTTTTTTGTTAATGGCTTGAATGACCTCACTTTCAGGTCGGTGCATTTATAAGTGCTAGTTGCACACTCGGCAACAAAGTTGTCACCCAACAATTCAACTTGAATATCATCAATCTCATCAACCTCCATATGAGTGCTCTGCATCTTTGTCAAAATAGCCTTTCAAAACAGTTAAGGATAATGAAGCTGTATAGTGTAAGCAGTAGGACTTACCATCAAAGTTTGGATCATTATTTTCTTGGTAGGATTATTTCTAGAAATCCTGGAAAAATCTAGCTGATCCAATATACCATTCTCTTCCACCAACTTGTATAAGATGTTCAAATATAATTGGCTTAATGCCACTGGTTTTGCACTTCATAGAGCAAGCCAACCCCTTTCTAGCTCTTTGGTGGAAATCTTGGGTGCCAGTACAAGTTTCTTCACTACCTGGTTTGCTTGCTTATCAATAATGATAAGATCTCTGAAATAGAACTAAGTAAGACCAAGGAAAAGGTTGTGCATTCCATTAATAACCAAAAAACAGATTGGATTCCAATACGGCAAGTGAAAGAGCTTAGACCATGGCATGCCTGTTCATCTCAAGAGTTCATCCTGTGCTTTCTGCTGCCCTGCATCTCTTCAACTTGTAGCAGCATCCAAATGCTCCTTGTAAATGTGGCACCTTCAACTTGTCCAGTTGAAATTGCTGATCTCTGACTTCTGGATCCAATACAAATAACAAAAATGTTGTGCTGTGGGACCAACAAAGCCACCGACTTTGTGTGTGGCAAGCAAATTTCTGATGGCCAGGGTGATCACAGATCGTATCAATCGACTGGCCAGATGTGCCATGGTTTGGGTGAACCAGATACCATATTACCAAGCTGGCAGAAAGAAGTCAATGAGTGGGCAAAGTAATGGTTTATTTCATCAATGGAAGGTTCTCTCAGACTGGGAATTATACTGACAATGTAGAAATTTTCAAACTTGTAATAGAGGCTAGATGGCAGGTTAAGCAGCATCATCATAATTGAGCCCACTGATTTTCTTTTCCCAGAAATCTTGTTTCTTTGAGGGTTAAACCAATTGATAAACAGACTCCAGGCCAACCTCAGGTCACTCCTCTTTAACCTATCCATAAATGGCCTTCTGTCAGACCCAGAAATCTTGGTAATAGCTGTCCTATCTTTGATGTCCCATAGTTGATGTTTGTCATTTAGAAGTGTTCTCCATTCTATAGTCTCCTCCATTCCAGGACAACTGAGTAAAATAGCCAGGAACTCCATGTAGTTCTACACAACAAAAGGTTTGATCGGCTTCTTAACTACTTTCCCATTCCTTTTGGCTGACTTTACCAAAAGCTGTTCACATAGCTTACTGCCTTGATATTTCTGGAAGGTGCAGCACTTGGGATATGGCATCTACCCAGTCTTTCTGAGTGGTATGTATGTGCATGAACATCTGATGCATGCTGCATACATGTGTATTAAGGGTTCGAGGTCAAATTTCTTATGGACAGTATGTATGTCCTTTGGTAACTGATGCTTGGCTCCATCCTTCTCTAACTGAACAAGGGTTGTCAAAAGGCCTAGAAGTTGCAGCACTGCATTGCACCAAGGCTCTATTATGTGGCAAAAAACATTCAGGATGACCATAATGAGCATGGGCATCAGAATGAGAGAGTTGGCATTGCAAAAGCTTTGATAAGTCTTTTGGCCTACCATTGGAGTCATAAATTGATCATTTTCAATATGAATACAACCACTAGTATATACTATTTGGAATGTGTTTCCCATCTGGCACATGTCCTCTGGGCTTCTTGCTTCCAAAACCTTTGTAAAACTGGCCATGGTGGCAAGTGTCTGATGCAACTTATTGGCTATTTTCATATGAAGCATATTGCTAGCATCATTTCCACTGGTATCAAAGTGGGTAATTATTTGCAACCTATTGTGTAACCACTTTTCCTTATTCTGCAATGTTTGTAGGGTTGTCTCCTGTGCACCTTGCCTATCCAATCCTTCAATTGACTTGAAAACTTCTTGGGCTCTTATATATAGTTCATGATTGATGAGAGCAAGTATAAACATGTCTCCTATGGCTGCAGCCACAGCATTGCTGGATGGTGGGATCACAAAGATGTATTGTTGAGCAGAATCATTCAAGGATATATGCACAATTCTATCTGCCATTTCAGCCACCAGGGGCTGCAGATGGTTATTCTCTGCATATACCTAATGAATTTTCACTCACATCTGTCACAGGCTCATCCTCCAAGGTCAGCTTAAATATCTCTCACTCTAGTTCTTCATCTAATGTCTACTGGGAATTAGCAAGTTGCCATGAGAGGAGTGTAAATCAAGTTTGTACATCCCTCTATGTGGCAGGATCCAGAGTAATGACAATACTGGTATAGTTATTGTGCTCGTGATTTCATTTCTCACTTTTGGTGACTATTTTTCTGCCAGCCCTGCAGATGGAGCAAAAACATAGAACTATGTTGGAGGATATGAGTGGTTCCAGTAAGTTGAGATCTACCATACATATAGCAAATGGTCTCAATGTTTCCTTAGTAACCAGTATGATGTTGTAGCCCTTGTACTTGTTACAATAGCCCTTGTATCTATTATGATAATCCTTGTGTCTATTTGATTGCTGTTCTCACCACTTATGCAGATGCAACAACAAATGCTAAATATATTGATGCATATGTGGATTTCTTCTATTTAGTAAAAAGTCTGACTTTGTTTATAAGTATGTATTGGTATT
>JBBPKM010001152.1:0-10070 GCA_038089255.1 Austroboletus rostrupii | reverse complement strand
CTACATGTAGCACACATGCCATCGAGAATGAGCACGTTGTGCGCGAAGCGTTGAAATCAGTGGAAGCTGGCAAGCGTAACTTCAGACTTGCTCCTCCTGGAGAAGTACTCCCTAGTTGGCAGCGGCGAGGACTATCAGATGAAATGGAGTCACCAGGTGAGATCGACACTGAAATATGTACTACTTATTATCTAATTGTTATATGCAGAGCATGCACCGTCGCTCGTCCGTTCTTCGCCTGATGAAGATGCGACAAATGGCTTCTTCGTGTCGTGCTTGGTGATCCCAAACGGCGTTCAAATCACGCATTCCGACGGCGATTCCACAACGAAAAAGAGAAAAGGGGACGACGAGAGCACAACGAGAAAGAAAAAGGCTAAACGGACGGTGATTAATTGATGATCACGGGTACAGACAACGGACATGAGGTGAAGGTAGGTAAAACAGGCCTAATGTCAATGAATCGATGATCATATTTTCTGTACGATCCCTAAAGAACTTGTGTGGTCAGCCGCAGTGAGTACAGACCCTACGCTCTTGGGGTGCTAGACGGAGCTTTGTAAGGAACATCCGAGGACGTTAGGACGAAGAGTCGCGGAGATGGGGGACAGTTATATAAGGATTACCAGGAAGGATGTAAGCTAGTGTGTTGGGGTGCTGACTTGCTGTTGAGCATACTGCTGTTGATAGTACTGTGCGTAGCTAGCGGAGAAGTCGGACTGTTGACCATACGCGCCTGAAGCTGAAGGATAACCGGCGGCGTTCCATTGCCCAGAAGCTGCATACTGACCCCCATACCCAGGAGCGCCGTAAGCCTGAGGGGGACGATACCCCGAGTTTTGAAACTGATTTGACTGCCACATTTCTGGCCGACGCCACGGGGGAATGTTAGAACCGCCAGCGGTGATATCATGACCTGCTCCAGTGCCACCCCACGCGCCCCTTCCACCGTCTCCGCCAGGTCCCTTTCCTCCCTCCCCGAGTTCGGCCATCAGGCTTGCATACTCGGAGTCAAAGCCGCCCTTCGTTAGGGCACCAGGAGGGCCAGGAGGAGGGGGAGGAGCATTTGGATCCCTGTTAACTTGACAATCACGAGCCATGTGGCCTGCGCTGCCGCACACACGACAGATGATGTTAGCAGTGAAATTGCGCTGTTCTGGGCAATCATATTTACGGTGACCAAGGCCACCGCAATTCTGACAGATCTGATTTTCATCATCACGAAGGGTACCGTTCAATGCAGCGAGTTCACGGAGCTGGTTACGTTTGTGATCATTCTGCCCTTCTGGAGTGGATGCGGCCTACAACATTCGTCAGCTACGTTGAGTTTCATCCACTAATGACCTCCTCACCGTCTCGATTACTTTATTAATCATCTTCACGCAAGCTGATACCTTATCCTCAGAATCAGCGATAACGAGACAATGCAAGTCTTCTTCAGCATCATCGGCGTACTGGTCTGGTCGCGCTTTACCCTCCTTAACACTGCCTTTGCCTCGGATGCTGATTTTAGCTCCACTCTCTCGTTCCATCTTCTTCAACGAGTTGCCGCGAGGTCCTACCAAAAGTCCGAAGAAATTGATCTCCGGAAACTCTTTCACAGGAATATACACTTTCTCCGAGGGACGCTGGGAACGCTTTTGTTGGTGGTACTCTACAGGCGGACGAAAGTTGGGATCGTTTTTCATGGCCCGGTCCACAAGACGGATGCGTTCGTCTTCGAGTTTCTTGCGATACCGCACTTCACGAGTGTTCGTGCGACGACCATGACCGTCATAAGTAGGGGGAGGCGAAGGGGACCTGATTTTTCCCCTAAGAATAGGACATGCACTGAAAACAGGAAACCACTTACCGTTCACGTTCAGGAGGAATGAAATCATTGAGCCTGAGCTTTCGGTTGATTTCCTCGAGGCGGAGGTGAATTGCATAATTGTCAAGTTGGGATTGCGATACGCCTGCAGCAGATATTGCTGTTGGGAGGCCCGGGATTTCAGCCTTGACTTCGCCCCATCGGCTACGCCGCTTCCGAGAACCATTGGGATCAGCTGCGTGAAAACGGGAAGTTACGACACGTCAAGGTTAGTATCAGTTAGTAGCTAAAATGACAACTAAGTGGACCTTGCTGGTCAAGTAGGAAGGAGGAAAAAAATCCCACCGGCAGCAAGGAAAGAAGGCACGACATTGTAAGCGCCGCTATTGAACGTTTCTCGACTTACCTGCAGATCCATTCGGACTATCTTCCTTCCCCCTTCTATTATCTAATTCCTGAGGAGCCTGACGAGGGTAGGCAGAAGGCGACGGCTGGGCGAGTTGGGGCGGGCTGTTTTCTTCAACCGGAGCCGGTCCAAACCGGCGGCGGGTTCCAAGCGGAACTACGCAGCAAGTCAGGCAGTAATTGAACCATAATGAACTTCAAACTCACCGTCGTTAGTTCCAGTAACCTCACGAGTTGCAGGTCTCCACATTGCGGCTGGAAAAACAGGGTAGTAAGGGATGAAGAGAAAAGACGGAAGAAAAGATGGAAAACAAACTCCGAAACGCAGTCTTCGATGATTAAGGCTCCGCTCAAAACGAGCTTATGCTGACTAATCCTTATTAAGTCGCCCACTGCTGACTCTGACATGGCGAACACTCCTGCAGTGTCCCAGGCGTCGCAAGTTCGGTAGAATAGAACATGGCTACGAAGCGACCTTCAGAAGGTAAGCACAGTTGTTTTGGCTTCTCTTCATGCGTACAAGCTTCTCGTAAGATCCCGTCACGTCAACCTCAACTTTGAAGCGGCCCAGACGCAGTGCAGATGATAGTGACTATGTCGAGCTGGGAGAGGAAACTGGTGAACCTACTGTCGATGCTTCCATTGTTCCTCGTGGTGCCACTATCAACTTCAGTGCCCTCACTCGCAAGCTTGCAGAATCACGGCGGGCGGCGAACCTTGATGCCGAAGAGAGTTCTTTGGATGCCCACCGAAGGCAGCAAGATTCTCTAGTGTCACACATATTTATGTCCCAAGACTTTTCTTGGTTGCATTTGAAGCCCGATCACGCGTCCCGCCCGCTTTGGATCAGCCCAGAGGACGGACACATCATTCTTGAAGCTTTCTCTCCCATTGCAGAGCAAGCACAAGATTTTCTTGTAGCCATCAGTGAACCTGTCAGCAGGTGCGCAGGTATTGTCGCTAAACTTGTACATTACACATTCACACCCGAGTCGTTAGACCAGCATTCATTCACGAATATAAACTCACGTCGTATTCTTTATATGCGGCAGTGTCAGTTGGGTTGCAGACTGAGGATATAATAGAAGTTAGTGTTTGGTGCTTGACACGTTTGCTCCGATTTGATTGTTGATATGACTAGGTTCTCAACCGTTTGTCGAAGGTATGCTACCGTAAATGACAATGACCTGTAGCTTTGATAATTGTGCAAGGTTCCAGTACCTGAAAGTATCATCAATTTCATACGCGAGCGCACTTTGTCTTATGGGAAAGTGAAGCTGGTCCTCAAGCACAACAAATATTTTGTGGAAAGTAGTCACCCAGATACTCTGCAGCTCTTGCTGAAAGACAAGGTTATCCGCGAAGCCCGAGTGGTGTCCCAGCAAACCGATAATAGTATTCGGTCCGCAACATTTACTACTTCAAAAGCTCCCATCAAGGGTAATCTTGTCATTCCCGGGGTGAAGGAACCAGAAAAAAGAAAGGAAGAGGGTAGTGCAGCCCGACCTCCTGGAGTTCCTGGAGCAACTTCATCCGACGCTGATTTGTTTACATCAATCGTGGGCGTAGATGGTATAATTCTCTTGAAATGCAAGTATCACTAGTACGCTGAATCTCTCCTCCCGCAGATGATATCGAGGAAGATGATGATAACGTGCACGCCTTCGAAATAGATGATGCGAAAATCGATGTGAGTTCTTTTATTTTCCAATTTGCATTATGCTATACATTTCTACAGGATGTAAAGAAACGTTGTAATGAGCTGGAGTATCCTATGCTCGAAGAATACGATTTTCGAAACGACACTATCAATGCGAATTTAGACATTGATCTCAAACCTGCAACAGTGATTCGGCCATATCAGGAGACTAGCCTCAGTAAGATGTTTGGGAATGGGTAAGTGCATTTTCAAGTGATTTTGGAAACATTATGTACAACTTTGAAATAGTCGCGCTAGATCTGGAATCATTGTGCTTCCTTGCGGAGCAGGAAAGACCCTTGTCGGTATAACGGCAGCTTGCACCATCAAAAAGTCTTGTCTCGTCTTGTGTACATCATCGTGCGTTGAATGCGTATGTGCGATGTTCCCCAGTGGTAATTAATACTTTTGCGCAGAGTTTCTGTTATGCAATGGAAGCAGCAGTTTATGCAGTGGTCGAATGTTACGGACCGACAAATTGCAATCTTCACTGCAGACCAGAAGGAACGGGTATGATATTTTGCCCGATTTTGACGATCTCCCACTGACATCGCGAGTTAGTTTGCCGGAGACAGTGGTATTGTAGTGTCAACGTATTCCATGGTTGCAAACACTCACAACCGATCACACGAGTCCAAAAAGATGATGGAATTTTTGACATCCAGAGAGTGGGGATTTATTCTGTTGGACGAAGTTCATGTTGTCCCTGCGGCTATGTTCCGACGTGTTGTAACCACGATAAAGGCCCATTCAAAGCTCGGTCTCACAGGTGAAACCTTTTCCTCGATCGGCTTGGCGGTAACTGATATCTTGTAGCGACGCTCGTTAGGGAAGACGACAAAATCGCCGACCTCAATTATATGATTGGGCCGAAACTGTACGAGGCCAACTGGATGGACCTTGCGGCGAAGGGTCACATAGCTAATGTTCAGGTTCGTGGTACGAGGTGTTGATCTGCGTGATTATTCAACAGGTGCAGTGTGCAGAGGTCTGGTGTCCCATGACGCCGGAATTCTACAGGGAATATCTCCGAGAACAATCACGCAAAAGGATGCTGTTGTATTGCATGAATCCTAAAAAATTCCAAGCCTGCCAGTTCTTAATCAAATTCCACGAGGCACGGGGGGATAAGATTATTGTATTTTCCGATAACGTATATGCATTGGAGGTAAGGTTTACTTTGGTTCTGGTACATTTGCGCGTTCTCAGCATGTAAATCTCTGGATTTAAGGCATACGCAAAAAAGCTTGGGAAGCCCTATATTCATGGCGGGACCGGACAAGTGGAACGGATACGAGTGTTACAATGGTTCCAACACGACTCGAACGTGAATACTATTTTCCTTTCCAAGGTAGGATCCTATTTTTCAGCCTTACCGTTTTTTTTTTCACTTACGTCCTGTTCGACAGGTTGGCGACACGTCGATCGATCTACCGGAGGCCACTTGTCTCATCCAAATTAGTTCTCACTTTGGATCGCGACGACAGGAAGCGCAGAGATTAGGTCGGTATGTTGGCTACGACAGCTGTCAGTAGACTCAAACATAGAACAGGTCGCATTCTGAGGGCAAAACGCCGTAACGACGAGGGATTTAATGCCTTCTTTTACTCCCTTGTGTCCAAGGATACGCAGGAGATGTTTTACAGCACCAAAAGGCAGCAATTCTTGATCGACCAGGGATACGCGTTCAAGGTGATAACGCATCTCGACGGACTCGACGACCTGGAGGATTTGGTTTACAAAACCAAGGATGAGCAAATTGAGCTCATCTCTTCGGTACTTTTGGCCAACGAGAGCGAGGCTGAACTTGGAACGGACATACATGCCTCAGAAGGTGACCTCGCTGGAACGATCACCTCAAAAGATTTCGGAGTGGCAAAATTCCCGGGCGCTCAGAGAACAACAGGATCACTTACCGCACTGAGTGGCGCACAGCATATGTCGTATGTAGAGCAGAACAAATCGGCAAACAAGAAACTTGCGAGGGACGCCGCACCGAGACACAAGCTGTTTTCTAAGCGGGACAAGGACAAGGCAGCTGCAAGGAAAGAGGCTCGAGCATCGGGTCGAACGTAGGAACTGGAATGGGTGCAGCAGGGTACAGCAGAGTACATCATGATAGATATTCATGGTCCGATTGTGTGTTGCTTGTAGATCAGGTTGTCTTGTGTCCCAAGTGCGATACGTGTGTGCCTTGCGCTAGTCCAGGTACAAGCGGCGTGTAAGGCACGTGAAAATCAATTAATCCCCCCGAAATCAAAAGGGTGCTATGAACACGAGGATGGGGTTCTAACAGGGTCTCTAGCGAGGTCTGGGAGCTCCTTCCGAAAAGAATCCATCTCGGTGGCTTCGGCGCGGGCGTCATGTGAGTCTCGAGTCAGATATCGGGGGAATAATTTCTTGGTGTTTTGGCGGCTCCACAGTTTTTTTTTTCTTTTTCTTTTTTTTTCGATCGAGATTTGACAGGAGTTTGAAGTGGTTCTGCCACGCCGACCGGCTAGGAAACGACGGCATGGTGCTCTTCGTGCGGAGCTCCAAAAAAGGTCTGGGCCGCAGCCGACCCCGATCGAACCCGCATTTATTGGGATGTGATTTTTTGACAAACAAAGATCCGTGCCCGATGTTGTGACTTCGGAAGGTCCCTTTTATATGTTCTCTTAAATTCCCTTTCCTTGACCTCCTTCCCTCTTGTGGTCACCTCGAACAGATTTCCCTGTAGCTTTGCGCCCTTGCACCTTTGAAAAATGTCTTCCAAGCGTGGACGCAAGCGAAACGACAATCTCCCTCCTAACAGAGCTAGAGATGTACAACGCGCATTTCGTGCACGAAGAGCCGCACATCTTCAGGTGCGGGGTTTTTATCTTTTTCTATTTGCAATTGTGCGACCTTTTGTCTGCCAATTTCAGGCTTTGGAGACGCGCGTGTCCGAGCTAGAGGAGGAAAACAATTATCTGCGGGCAGCACTCAACTTGCCCCCGGCCAACCGCCCAGCGCTCGGAAAAGGTCCGACGGGGAAAGACAAACCAAAATCTCTCGACAACCCTCCGGTGTCGCAATCTACATCGAAAAGCCGCGATTCGTCGCCGATAGGCGAGTCACCGTCTCCAAGGAGATCAGAGTCAACATCGCCGTCGGTCATCGGTGGGGCGAATCTACGTACTCCGCCCATCATCGATGGAGGCAGCTGGGACGACGGGTTCATGATGAACGACCAGCAGCCTAATTCCCATATCCCTTCCAATCCACCTGTCACGTACAACATGCGCCAGGTTGCACCGCCAGCAGTTCCTCAAAAGAGCCCGCAACAGTTCACGTTCTCAACTTTGCCCCCTCGTACGCTTGTCTCGAACAACAGCACTAGCCATCCCATGCAGTCGAGCTACGCGCATACTGCAGACAGGCCTATAACGAGCGGGTATAACGATATGAACTATCTGCTTTGTGACGTGCGGGAGACTACTCATTATTCGTATCATTATCAGCAGCCTCCCTTTTCAGGGGAGAGCCCCATGTCTTCACATTCACCCCAGCTTCCCGTCCATTCACAAGCGCCACCTAGTGCCCAGCGCCCGACTATGCAGCAGACGATGCCGTTCCAACAGCGTCGGTCACACACGGAACCCCAGGTGTTCCGCTCTCTTGGTAGCGATCTTCATCTCCCGAGCCCCCAGCCCCACCATGTATCGCGCTTGACGTCTTCTCCCCCTCCAGCGATCCATGACGTGCGATCGCACTATACTCCACATGGGAAGCATGTCAATCCACTACCTTGATCATCGGCCTGTCAATTCCTATCCCCTGTATTTCCTTTTCCCCCTGCTATGATTGATTCACATTTCCCTTTGTTGGACATTCCCTATTTTCAAATCACTTATGTATCACTACTGTTGTGAATGCGTTTCGATGGCTGTAGGCTTGCGGTATAGTAAATGTACTCCACGCTATTTACTCGTACGTCCTCTATTAATCTGTTCGTGTTCGACGTCACTGTGTCGAGGGTTTACGCCACGTCGGTAATTTCCAGTTGAAAATGACAAAGTAGTATTTAAGGTATATCTGCACAGCCACTGGGGTGCTTCGCCCGCACGTGAGTCGGAGGCGACATGCGTGCCTAAATATGTTCGAAAGGGCCCGAGTCAGGCTGTCAAGGGACTTGCCCCTCCCACCGCTGGTGCTGGGAGGGCTGCATCACCTGAATCAAGACATAGTTGGTTTCTCCATTTCAATATCGTTTATCCACACATCATCTTCGATCCAAGCCCACCGCCCACATGCGCTCGCCACCGTAGGCGCATGTCACGCCGCATCCAGTCGGCACCAGTCCACCTTGCCCTCCGCGCCGTATTTCTTCTCCAGCCAATCGTTGGCAGCTTTGAAATGCCCGTTGCCCAAGAATCCCTTGTTCGCGCTGAACGGCGACGGGTGCTGATCCAGATCAGGTTAGGCGAAAACGGACAACCCCCACGCCAAGCACGTACCGCACTACTCAGGATCAGGTGCTTGGCCTGTCCATGTTATCAGGCCCAGAGCCGCCGAGAGCACGGGAAAATGTACATGCCTTGTTCAATTTGGCAACCCTTTTGCCCGCCCATGCCCCCCAGGCCAGGAATACGACGCCGCGTCCGATCCCGTAACCATCGGACTTTATGCTGCGGCCACCCAAATCTGCGCCCCCGTACTTGTCAACCACATCGAGGACCTTATCCGTAAACTCCTCCCAACCCCTTCCGGCATGTGAACCAGCTTGGTTTGCCCTCACAGTCAAACACGTGTTGAGCATAAGGACACCATTCTCGGCCCAGGCGGAAAGGTTTCTGGGTGCATGATACTATTATAAGCATGGCATACGCGGCCGCATTTTGTCAGATGACCTACCCATGTTGGGGAGGTTTGAATCCGGGATATTCTGCCTTGATCTCTGTGTATATCTGCGATTGCTGTTCAATGACACCTTAATTTATGTGCCGATTATAGCTCACGTTTCGCAAAGATGGCGGTACATTGACGCCCTTTGGAACGGAAAAGCAGAGTCCTGTAAATCCGATTTAAAACACCTCGGATTCAGTTGAGCAGTTCGGAGTTTGCAGCCTACCATGTGCCTGATTGGGTCCGTGATAGGGATCTTGGCCAACGATAACGACTTTGACCTTGCCTAGCGGCGTGTTCGACCAGGAATAGATGTTTCGGGCTTGCGGCCAATGGACGTGAATCACCGCAAGTTACAAGGACGGTGCGGGGGGCTTACGGGACGGATAAACCTTGAGGCCCTTGACACTGTCGTCTGGACCTCTCACGCCTTCCTCCCAGAGGAACTTTTTGAGTGTTATAAAGTAGGGCTTCTTGACCTCGTCCTTGAGGGCCTCTAGCCTGGATGACGGATGAATTTGAGGATCAGGTGGCGACACAGTACCTACCAACTTATGCCCATGCAGTTGCTTTCGAGGGTGAGCAAGTGCCTGTGGTCTTCCTGGATCGACTCTATGAATTCGCTCGGGGAGAACGAGGAGCGGGGTGCCGGGTCGCCGTCAGCACCGGACGCGGACGCGCTCGGGGTGTCCAGCCTTGCCTTCTTTGCTTCCGGCGCGGCATTTTCTGAGCGAGACTTTTTGGGGACCGTGAACATGTCCATGAGGGTGCGCTGTCGTTTCAAGCGGCTTGGAGCGGGTGTCTGAGACGCGCCAGTCTTTTCCTGCGAGGCGGTGGGCGCGGTGGATGGCTGTGGTGGGGAGGACGCGACGCTTTCCACGTCGGCGAGGTACACGACGCGTTTTTCGTCCGCCATGAGGGTGGAGCGGGTGGAGCGCGTCGAGGAGGAGGTGGACTGCCACCGGAGGATAAGCCGATTACCGAGCGGAGCTTGGCCAAAGGAGGGGCACAGCTTGGCGCGCTGTCGAGCTGCCAAGTGAGACGGCGTTCCGCACACACGCCATCCAAATCCGCCAAGCTGCATCGCTCAACCTCGTCTCCTTCTCCGCCATCGGCCAAGAATGCTTCTGGGCGCGCAGACTCAGCAAGGAGGCAGTTCCTTAATGTCCGCTCCTCCAAGCGGCGGCTGGGCTCCAGCCCAGACGCTGTTCCCCTCCATGCCACCAGCGTCGACCTGAGCTCCACGTACCACGCCGGCTCATCGAGGTATGCCCACGCCTTCGACGCTTG
>JBBPKM010001151.1:0-10071 GCA_038089255.1 Austroboletus rostrupii | reverse complement strand
GTCGTCGAGCTGGTGCAGGAGCAGGAGGAGCTGGCGGGGAAGTAGTGTACATATGCCTACATATACGTAAGATGACAAGTTGGCCTCGTCCCACGATGACACCGCGTTGTTCCCTTGCCTCCACCTTGCCAAGTTCCGGTTTCTGCGACCGGCGAGCGCGGCCGACTGCATCCCTACAAAACCCGGCCACCCCGCCGCATTTTTTTTCTCTGGCAGGATTTCCCTCGTACCCATCTGCGAGCGCCCCACAATGCAGCCCAGAACGCTCCTTTCGGTGCGACGCTCGCTGCTGCTGGCACAGGCACTCAGACCGTGTTCACGGAGCTTTGGCACATCAACCCGATTACGTGAGTCACATTCGAATCGCTGGTGCTCGGCGCTGCCTGGGAATGCGCCTTTGACCTGGCATGCTGCGGCGAGTTGATCATGCCCTTAGAAACAGCCCAAAAGATCGTCGTGTCCCAGCCGGTGGTCGAACTCGATGGCGACGAGATGACGAGGATTATATGGAAGAAGATCAGGGAAGAGGTGCGTCCTTTCGATGCTCTCCCTCCAGGCCGTTTCGCTCATCACCCTCGCAGCTCATTTTTCCCTATCTTCAACTGGACATCAAGTACTTTGACCTCGGGCTAGAGAACCGTGACGAGGTGCGTGCCCATGTCCGCTCTGCGCCCGGGGTTGACCGCAAGGCCAGACAAACGACGTCGTGACGATCGAAGCTGCCAAGGCCATTCAACAGTACAAGGTCGGCATCAAGTGTGCGACCATCACGCCCGACGAGGCGCGCGTCAAAGAATTCAAACTCAAGGAGATGTGGAAGAGTCCAAACGGCACGGTCTGTGCCCTCTGCCCGTCTCTTCGACAGCGAATGCCGCTCAACATGGTCTCCAGATCCGCAACATCCTCGGCGGAACGGTCTTCCGTGAGCCCATCATTCTGAAGCGGATCCCCAAGCCCGTTCCGGGCTGGGTGAATCCCATCGTTATCGGTCGCCATGCATTTGGCGATCAGGTCTGTTCCAGGTTCCTGATGTGTGTAACTTCCCGTTGACGCGTCGCAGTATCGTTCGACCGACCTCGTCGTTCCTGGAGCTGGCAAGCTCCAGCTCGTGTACAGTCCAGCGGATGGCAGTGCACCTACCACGCTCGACGTGTATGATTTCAAGGGCAAGGGCGTTGCCATGAGCATGTACAACACCGACGAGGTATGTGCGTTTCGACCGATTCCAGGGATGGGATCGTTCATGTTTGCCATCTTGCAGTCCATCACGGGTTTTGCGCATTCCTCGTTCAAGATGGCCCTGGCAAAGAAGATGCCTCTCGTAAGCCACTGTCTCTTCATCTCCGTCCACGCACGTCCGTTGAGCCAGGTCTTAGTTCATGTCCACGAAGAACACCATCATGAAGCGGTACGATGGTCGCTTCAAGGACATTTTCCAAGCCATCTATGATGCCGAATACAAGGCTGAATTCGATAAGCTGGGCATCTACTACGAGCACCGTCTGATCGACGACATGGTCGCTCAGGCCATCAAGTCGTCTGGCGGGTTCGTGTGGGCATGCAAGAACTACGACGGAGATGTGCAGTCGGACATTCTCGCGCAGGGCTTTGGTTCGCTGGGCATGATGACGAGCGAGCTGATCACGCCTGACGGACAGATCGTGGAGAGCGAGGCTGCACACGGCACCGTCACGCGGCACTACCGGGAGTGGCAGAAGGGCAAGGAGACGTCTACGAATCCGGTGGCTTCGATATTCGCGTGGACACGAGGCCTTTTGCATCGTGCCAAGCTAGACGGCAACGAGCCACTGAAAGCATTCTGCGAGGCCCTTGAGGCGTCGTGTGTGGAGGTCATTGATGTCGACGGGATCATGACCAAGGACCTGGCGCTGGCGATTCATGGCAAAGAGATGAAGAGAGAACACTGGGTGGTGACGGACAAGTACATGGACGCGGTCAACGTGCGTTTTCTTTTTTTAATGTGTGGACATGAGGATGATTTGGGTGCTGACGATCGCGCCCATAATGCCAGACGAAGCTGCAGCACAAGTTGGCCGTCATCGGTGCGAAGCTGTGAAGCTGCCTCGTTGGGCGGCGAAGGTGATTTATTATAGTCGTTGTTGGATATATCTAGTACATGTGTATGGAAGATGTACCATCCCGCTGTTGTATTTGGGTTTCATTTTCCTTTTCGACCTGCCGATCGCAGCCTGTCGCAACCTGTTGTTCCCGTGTGACGACGGCTGCGGCGACCGTGGGCCCTTTTTGTGTTACGCCATCACTGGTTGGAGTGCCAAGCTAGGAGCCGCATGAACAAGCTGAAGAAGGCACGGCCAGGCGAATCGGCCCCGGCCGCGACGTCGCGCACGATGCAGCTGGCGGTGAGTGGGATGACATGGGGCCAGCGAGCGGAGGGCTGCGGGCCGCGCACGCAAGCGGAGCAGTACTGGGCAGCACGGGCGTTGGTTGCGGAGACGTTGCTGCACGCACAGGAGCGACATCAGGGCGAGCTGGCGGAAGTACGGCGCATGGAAGAGGAGAAGCGCGAGGCGAGTCGCTGCTAGCCCGTCGTACGTAGCACGAGGCTAACTGGTGTTGGACAAGCGGGACCTTGGGGCCCTCTTACGTGCCAGCGAACAGAAGCAGAAGAGAACGGAGCGGGTGATGGTACGCACGGCTTACCATTCTGATGCGTGTGGGCTTTCGTGCTGTGAAGCGGCGCAGCTGACCACGATGGTGTGTTATCGGCGCAGGTGACGTGTCTCGCGGTTCTTTTCGTGTTCATGTGCTCGGTGGTGGTCGTGATCGCACCTGGCCGGTCTCCCAAGACCCGGCCGGACAGCGCGGTGCGGTACACGATCCCGGTTCTCTCGCCGTTTGCATCCGTCGTACGTCGTCGCCGTGCGCGTGTGCGGGATCTAATGCGGTGCACAGGTGGAGCACGAGACGGGCGTGTTTGGGGCGAGGGCGGCTGCGGTCTTTATCGTCGTGACGGCTGTCGCGTGCTATGCCGCGCTAAGATATCGGTGACACGGCACATTGTACGGGACAGCCTCTGTATTTTTGTAGTAGAGCACCTCGAGGAGGAGGATCGGCGGGTGGGCCGGGCTCGAATATATTTTCAAACTGGTTCGGATCCTGTCGCGGTGGGAACTGCGTCTCGTCGGTTCGCACAAGCACCACTCGCCCACCCCACCACACGCTTTTCTCTTCTCCTCCTCCTCCCCGTCCCCCGATCCCCTGGCCCCCAGCGGCCCCTCCCACCATGCCCTACCCCCAGTCCACGTCCCCGTCCGTCGAGCACGCAGATCCATTCGCCACGGGCACAGCGCCGCGCAGATACGTCTACAGCGACAACGACTCGGACAACCTCGACTCCTACGGCCGCAGGGACACCTATGCCTCCGACAGCAGCAACAACGGGCTGAACGACCCCGACCGCTACTATGACCACAACGGGAATTATGACCCCTACGGTGAGCAGCCCCCTCGGCGCCTCGTCCTCGCTCACGTGTCTCGGTCGGCAGCACAACCCGACACCGATTCGGACGTGGATGGCTATAGCCGCCCGTACCCCCCGTCCGCAGAGTCCTTGGGACAGTCGCGCGTCGGCCCCTCCGAGTCGAGTGCCACTCCCTTTGTCGATTATCCCCCGCCCTCGGGCGTCAGGGACCAGTACGCCGCGTGGACCCCCGAGCGACAGATACCGCTCTCCAAGGAAGAAATCGAGGACATCTTCCTCGACCTGGCCCAAAAGTTTGGTTTTCAACGGGACTCGATGCGGAACATGGTCCGCATTGCCTTTTTTTTGCCCCCTTTTTCGTGGCAATGCTGACGGTGATTGCACTAGTTTGATTTTTTGATGCAGCTACTGGACAGCCGTGCGTCGCGAATGTCCCCGAACCAGGCGCTGCTCACCCTCCACGCCGACTACATCGGCGGTGAGCATGCCAATTACCGAAAATGGTATTTCGCCGCCCAGCTCGACCTCGACGATGCCGTCGGTCACGTGCAAAATCCTGGCCTTCAGCGCCTGCGATCCACCCAAGGTAAAACGCTGCGCAACCTCAATGCAAAGTCCCTCCAGACCGCCATGGAGCGTTGGCGCCAGGCAATGAACAATATGAGTCAGTACGACCGCTTGCGTCAGATCGCTCTCTACCTCCTCCTCTGGGGCGAGTCCGCCCAAGTTCGGTATATCCCAGAGTGTCTCTGTTTCATCTTCAAGTGTGCAGACGACTATTACCGCTCTCCCGAGTGCCAGAGCCGCGTGGATCCTGTCCCCGAGGGCCTCTACCTACGTGCAGTCATCAAGCCTCTCTACCGTTTCATCCGGGATCAAGGTTACGAGATCGTTGATGGCAAGTTCGTACGCAGGGAAAGGGATCACGCTGATATCATTGGATACGATGACGTCAACCAGCTATTCTGGTACCCAGAGGGTATCGCCCGGATCATGCTGACGGACAAGGCATGCGCTCTCTTTCCAACAACACGACATGTACTCACCCGAGACGTTTTCAGACAAGACTAATCGACTTGCCACCGTCGCACCGGTATATGAAGTTTGACCGCATCGACTGGAACAGAGCGTTTTTCAAAACTTACTACGAAAAACGCTCGTTTGGCCACTTGTTGGTCAACTTCAACCGAATTTGGGTCATCCATATTTCTCTTTACTGGTTCTACACGGCGTACAATTCTCCCAAGGTCTACCAGATCAGTAGACCGGACAATACCGTCGTCAATTCCCCTGCGCTGTCTTGGTCCGTAACAGCTCTGGGTGGAGCTGTAGCCACGCTCATTATGATTGCCGCCACGCTTGCGGAGTTTTCTTATATCCCCACTACTTGGAATAATACCTCGCATCTTTCCCGCCGATTATTGTTTTTGTTCATCACCCTAGCATTGACAGCTGGTCCTACGGTCTACATCGCCATCGCCGAGTTTAGCTCGGGTGGCAACGCCGGATCTCTTGCACTCATTCTCGGTATCGTACAATTCTTCATCTCGGTCGTTGCCACACTTCTGTTTGCCATCATGCCTTCTGGCCGTATGTTTGGCGACAGAGTGGCAGGGAAATCCAGAAAGTATCTTGCCAGTCAAACGTTTACGGCGTCGTACCCGGCGCTGCCTCTGCGCGCAAGGCTGGCTTCGATCGCGCTATGGGCTCTCGTGTTTGGCTGCAAGGCTACGGAATCGTACTTTTTCCTCACGCTTTCATTCCGTGATCCGATCGCGGTGATGGTCAACATGAAGATCCAAGGCTGCGACGACAAATACTTTGGCTCTGCTTTGTGCTCGAATCAAGCAGCGTTTACGTTGACGATCATGTATATCATGGATTTGATCCTCTTCTTCTTGGATACTTTCCTCTGGTACATCATCTGGAATACTGTCTTCAGTATCACGCGGTCGTTTATGATTGGGCTTTCGATCTGGACGCCTTGGAAGGACATCTATACCCGGTTGCCCAAGCGGATCTTT
Source organism: Austroboletus rostrupii (assembly GCA_038089255.1). NCBI lineage: Eukaryota > Fungi > Basidiomycota > Agaricomycetes > Boletales > Boletaceae > Austroboletus > Austroboletus rostrupii. The sequence goes on along the minus strand of JBBPKM010001151.1, from coordinate 4,584 downwards.
GCCAAGTTGCTTGCTACGCGGGAGATGGAGATCAAGTACAAGCCAAAGGTAGGGCGTGATGATGTCTGGAACTTTGTGTCGTATTAACCGTGTCCTAGGTGCTCGTCTCGCAAATATGGAACGCAGTCATCATTTCCATGTACCGAGAACATCTGCTGTCCATTGAACACGTGCAAAAGTTACTCTACCACCAAATCGATGCTGGTCAGGATGGGAAGCGCAGCCTGCGCGCGCCGCCCTTCTTCATTTCGCAGGGCGACAAGGGATTCAAGGGCGAGTTCTTCCCTGCCAATAGTGAAGCTGAACGACGGATATCGTTCTTTGCTCGGTCTCTGACGATTGATATCCCCGAGCCTTTGCCGGTGGATGCTATGCCTACGTTCACGGTCCTCACGCCTCATTACAACGAGAAGGTGTGCTGCTTGTTCAAACTATCGTCGCTTCCATTGATCCGCTCTTTAGATCCTCCTGTCGCTCAGGGAGATTATCCGTGAAGAGGATCAGCATGCCCGTGTCACTCTCCTCGAATACTTGAAGCAGCTTCACCCTATTGAATGGGACAATTTCGTCAAGGACACGAAAATCCTCGCAGAGGAATCGGCCATGTACAACAACACGACGCCGTTTGGAACCGACGAAAAGGGCCAGTCAAAGATGGATGATCTTCCGTTCTACTGCATCGGTTTCAAGAGCGCTGCGCCCGAGTTTACGCTCCGGACGCGGATCTGGGCATCGCTGCGCGCGCAGACGCTATACCGCACTGTTTCTGGCATGATGAATTATTCCAAGGCGATCAAGCTTTTGTACCGTGTCGAGAATCCCGAGGTCGTTCAACTCTTTGGTGGCAACACGGACAGATTGGAGCGCGAGCTGGAACGGATGGCGCGACGCAAGTTCAAGTTTGTCGTTTCGATGCAGCGCTATACCAAATTCAACAAGGAGGAGCATGAGAACGCCGAGTTCCTTTTGCGCGCGTATCCTGATCTTCAAATTGCTTATTTGGAGGAAGAGCCACCGCGCAAGGAGGGTGGTGATCCTCGCCTCTTTTCGGCGCTCATCGACGGACATTCAGAGTTTATTCCCGAGACTGGACGTCGTCGGCCCAAGTTCCGTATCGAACTGCCTGGGAACCCTATTCTTGGCGATGGCAAGTCGGACAACCAGAATCATGCCATCGTTTTCTACCGTGGCGAATACCTGCAGCTGATTGACGCCAACCAAGACAACTATTTGGAAGAGTGTCTCAAGATTCGTAACATACTAGGCGAATTCGAAGAGTATTCGGTATCCAGCCAGAGCCCGTATGCGCAGTACGGTCACAAGGAGTTTAAAAAGCCACCGGTGGCGATCGTCGGTGCTCGCGAGTACATCTTTTCGGAAAACATTGGTATTCTCGGAGATATCGCTGCAGGCAAGGAACAGACGTTTGGGACACTCTCTGCACGTTCGTGGGCGTGGGTTGGTGGAAAGCTTCACTATGGCCATCCGGATTTTCTCAACGGAGTTTACATGAACACGCGCGGTGGCGTGTCCAAGGCGCAGAAAGGGTTGCATCTGAACGAGGATATCTTTGCTGGTATGAACGCCATTGGTCGCGGTGGTCGCATCAAGCACACGGAATACTATCAGTGTGGAAAAGGACGTGATCTCGGCTTCGGTACCATTTTGAATTTCCAGACCAAGATTGGGACAGGTATGGGTGAACAGATGCTCAGCCGCGAGTACTATTACATGGGGACCCAACTGCCAATCGACCGATTCCTGACGTTCTATTATGGCCATCCTGGTTTCCACATCAACAATATGTTGATCATCCTCGCTGTTCAATGCTTCGTCGTGACAAGTGAGTTTTTAGAGATGTCGTTTTGGATATGATGCTGATGGTACCAACCAGTGGTGTTCTTGGGTACTCTGAACTCTTCGGTCCAGGTCTGCCCGGTAACGTCGAGCGGGACTGGAATCCCAGGCTGTTACTATCTGGTTCCTGTCTATCAATGGATCGAGCGTTGCATCATTAGTATCTTCTTGGTATTCGCGATCGCGTTCTTGCCGCTCTTCATTCAAGGTAACCGTTTATCTGTGGATGACATAATGATTGACTTACTTTCTTGTATCAGAATTGGTCGAACGCGGCACCGGACGGGCGATCATGCGCCTCGGGAAGCAATTCTTGTCGTTTTCTCCGGTGTTTGAAGTCTTCTCGACTCAAATTTATACGCATTCTATCATTAGCAACTTGACGTTTGGTGGCGCTCGATATATTGCTACGGGACGAGGCTTCGCGACGACGCGTCTATCATTCAGCATTCTCTTTTCCCGTTTCGCCGGTCCGAGCATCTACCTTGGAATGCGAACGTTGATCATGCTCCTTTACGTGACGATGGCCTGGTGGACGCCGTATCTCATTTACTTTTGGATTTCCATCCTCGCACTCTGTGTCGCTCCTTTCTTGTTCAATCCTCACCAGTTTGTGTTTTCTGATTTCATCATTGACTATCGGTATGTGTCTCGCGTTTCTTCTTTTCTCTTTTTTCTTTAGAAAAAGATGTAGAGCTCCTGACACACTCACGTGTTCTCTTTTTTAGGGAATTTTTGCGGTGGATGTCTCGGGGCAACTCGCGCTCACACAACAATTCGTGGATTGGATATTGCCGGCTATCGCGAACGATGATCACTGGGTACAAGAAAAAGAAGCTTGGGCTTCCTTCTGAGAAGCTTTCAGGCGATGTTCCTCGAGCCAAGTGGCGGGCTGTGATCTTCTCCGAGGTCATTTTCCCTATCGTGATGGCTGTTTTGTTCATCATCGCGTACATGTTCGTGAAAGCGTTCCCTGATGCTACCGGAAAGTTACCACCGAGTCCGCTGATTCGTATTGCGGTGGTCTCGCTTGGACCGATTGTGTGGAACGGCATTGTGCTGTTTGTGTTGTTCCTTATCTCGCTCTTCCTCGGGCCGATGATGGACCCGACGTTCCCGAGGTTTGGCTCGTTGATGGCTACCATCGCGCACATTTTTGGGGTCGTCGGGATGCTTGGGTTCTTTGAATTCCTCGTACGTAATGGGTATTTGAGATTGGCGGGGCGACTAACTAAATCGTTATCACTTCAGTGGTTTTTGGAAGCGTGGAATGCGTCCCATGCGGTTCTCGGACTCATTGCGGTCATCTCCATCCAGCGTGCTGTGCACAAGATTCTTATCGCCGTGTTCTTATCGCGCGAGTTCAAGCACGACGAGACCAACCGGGCGTGGTGGACAGGTCGGTGGTATGGCCGTGGCCTGGGTGTGCACGTCATGTCCCAGCCTGGTCGTGAATTTGTGGTGAAGATCATCGAGCTCTCGTTGTGGAGCTCGGATCTGTTGCTGGGCCACTTTTTGTTGTTCATGCTGACGCCGCCTATCCTGGTACCGTATGTCGACCGTTTACATGCCATGTTGTTGTGTAAGTGGTATTTGTTTGTTCTTGTATGTGTTGCTAACTGGATGTGCTAGTTTGGTTGCGCCCGTCGAAGCAGATTCGGGCCCCGCTGTATTCTTTGAAGCAGAGAAAGCAACGTCGACGAATCGTGAGTGGCATCTATACTGCGGGATGGGATGTGACGCGCATTTCTGACTCGCTGGGCAGATTATCAAGTATGGGATCATCTACATTGGCGCGATTGTCTTCTTTACGGCTCTCATTGTACTTCGTGAGTTCTCGCCGTGCTTATAAAGCGTGTGATTCTGATGGATGTTGGGCAGCTGCTGCACTCCGGGACAGGGTTGTCGTGCATTGCACGCTCTGTCAGAATCTCTAGTCGCTCATCTCGTACTCATATTACGCGCATTCTATATGCTATCCACGGTTAGGCATGTACTCTTTTTTTTTTTTTTTCTTGTCGAGATTCGTTAAAAGAGAGCTATTACCATTTTGACATGTTGCTGAGAAACCTGGACGCTTTTGATTACCCCACCGGACAATATTCATTATTTTTCTCTTCTTGTTTGTTGGGCCCCGGTCTTGTCAGGATGCGGGGCTTTGATGTATCATGGATAGCGTACGAACACACGCCCAATATATTAGATGGGTGATTTTTTTTCCGGGGAGGCAGATAGGGTGGGCGATCGGGGGCGATCTTCTAGAGAGAAGACGAGGAAGAGTTGTTGTCGGTTCGCGAACTTTGAATAGGCGAGACCCCGCACGGACGCGATCGGATCGTGAAGGCGTGGCAGGGATCCAACGTAAGAGCGGCGCGCGCGGAGACCGATGCGGGCGAAGCAGCAGGCGGAGGTATTCGAAGCGGCGTAACAGACGGGCGGTGTCCGTTTTTTCAGGAAAAACAGCCGACGAGAGCGCCGTATTGGGCACAGTCGGAGACGCTGTCACTGCCATCGGCGCCGTGTTCCAGGGAACTGGACTGGACATGCCAAAAACTCGGCGGAATAATTGAAAGGGCCAAGACGACGTCGGACATGTTCTCGATGAGTATGTTGTACTGTACATATGTTTTTTTTTTTCTCGGTGCAAGTGCGACGACGGTCGTGGCCCGGGGAGGAGCGACGGCTGGTCTTGGCGGGCGAACATGCAGGCGTCCCGAATTGGAACGG
>JBBPKM010001150.1:0-10075 GCA_038089255.1 Austroboletus rostrupii | reverse complement strand
GCACGAAAAAATAACTTCTTCGTGCATGAAAAAATCAACTTGAGACCCACTATTGTTCTGTATGTATTATCAGCCATTGAAACACTCCAGATGCTAAGGCCAAAACATATAGGCCAAAACATCTTTGATTATCTTTAAGAGTGTTGCCTTGGGCTTTGGCACCAAGGGCTTATCATTGATGTCTTGCAGGTGAAGTCTTAATACCTGGCCTTGCTACCTAGGGTTGACTATCTGGCTAGCTCAAGGACTTAGAGAGAACTTCTTTAGAGGAGATGGAAATCCCTAAGCTTTGGAGGGAAGATCCAAGACTTCAAGACTAGGGATCCAGTCCTATCACCCTGGGGGTTTATATATGAAAGGACTATGTACACGTATGTACATGGGATCTAAGATATACTGTACAATAACTATATAATCATTCATTATTGTCCAATAGAAATACTCTAAGAATCTAACAAATAGATATAAGTCATAAATGGTCATAAGAAGCGTACCATGCTGTCAAAGCATGTTGTCATGACAAATAAGAAGTATTCTAGTGCATGAGGCTAGCATGCACATCTAATAGATAGTCATAGCCTTCAAGGCTGTGGTCATGAGGGAACCATATTCCAGTGTAGCAGATCTTGAGATAAATAAAATCTAAAGATAAATATTAAATGAGACCCTTGATCCATGCCACTGCTGCATGTTTTCATGTACAACCTTGCAATGGAAGGGAATCCCATGGATCTAGAATAAATACCATGAGGGACCTGCATGGTGTGGCAGAATGCTGCAACCATGAGGCATAGATAAGAGTGAGTCCATGTGACTCATAAAGAGGGGTAAGTCCTTGTGACTCATAGATAGAGACCCTGAGTCAGGGAACAAGATTCCAGATCATGTTGTGACTTCATAGGATAGATAGGACATGAGGCAGGCACAGCCATGCCATGAGAACTTGGTCAGGCAAGCCTAGACCCTTGAGGAACAGCCATCCTATGACTGGTGTGACTTGCATAAATAGGGTTCAGGGCTTGTCCCTAATTATGTGACCATCTAGTGATCCTTGATTAAATAAGCAGGGGAGATAAGATAAGATCCTTTGATACGATCTCCTGATAAGATAAGATCAATAGATAAGAGTTTAGATAAGCGCTGACATAAGCACCTTTTGATAAGATTAGATAAGATCTTGCAACCAGGCAAGACAAGTCTAAAAATGAAAAATAAAACCATCAAGGCCACTTGTCATATTGATGTATAAATATAGCCATAAAGGCTATTTTTTTTGTACCATAACAGACTGGGAGTTCACTCAACTCAAGAAGCTCCCCCACATAAGATTACCTACTCCTGTTACCATCAGAAATGTCAATGCCTCCACTAACAAAAATGGGACTATCAAGTTCAAAACTGTGCTTTTTATTAATATCAATGGCTATATATGACAAACCAAGTTCTATCTTATGAACTGCAGAAAAGAAACAATGATCCTAGGCTTCCCATGGCTGACGATGGTAAGCCCAAGGATAGACTGGCAAAAGAAAACCCTGGAAATACCTAAAGAGTCCAACCAAATGGCAGAACTTGTCGCTGCCCACAAACAGGAAAAACAGCAAAAAGGCCAACTCTACAACCTTCACTGCCTCCAATATATGACACCCCTGCCTTGGCACGTCAATATTGATGCATTGGTAGATGAACATCTTTTTGGCTATCTGGACCAAATAGAAGATGACATCCTTTGCAGCAACATTTGCCTCTCAAGAGATATGGTCCACATCAAATTCTTGTGAACCCTCTCCCGCACCGTACTAGCCAATGGGCACTTTATTCCGAACCCTGCCCTTATGTGTGCTGTCCTCACCATATCAATGGACTTAGCCATCCATGCGAAAAAGGAGAAAGTTGTTCTGTCTTCCCAATATAGTGAATTCATGGATATCTTCTCAGATGAATATACCTCTTTGCCACCAAAACAAGACTGTGACCATAAAATAAACCTAGCCAACACTTTCAAGCCAAAGATTGGCAAGTTATACCCCCTTACTATTGAAGAGAGAAAAGCGCAGGACGAATTCCTTGATAAAAACCTGAAAACTGGGAAAATACACCCCTCCATATTGCCTCAAGCTACCTCATTCTTCTTCATCAAAAAAAAGGATGGAAAACTTTGTCCAGTACAGGACTATCACTACCTTAACAAACACACAGTTCAAGACGCCTATTCCCTTCCTTTGATATCTGATCTCCTGGATAAACTAAAAGACACAAAAGTATTCACAAAGTTTGACATGCAGTGGGGTTACAATAATATTCATATCAAAGATGGACACCAATGGAAAGCAGCTTTCATTACACATCACAAATTGTTCAAACCAGTGGTAATGCCCTTCGGACCAAAAAATGTGCCAGCAACTTTCCAGCAGTTCATGAATAAGGAGTTCAGAGACCTAATTGCTGAAAGAAAGATTATTATTTACATGGATGTTATTTTAATTTTCTCCTAGGACCAACAGAGTCATGACGAAACAACCAAGCGAGTCCTCCAATGCATGAGAGAACTCCACTTGCGACTATGCCTCACCAAATGTCTATTTAACTCTGATTCTGTCAAGTACCTCAGCATGATTGCCAAACCTGGGTTGCTCCCCATGGATCCGGTCAAATTGGAAGGTATTGTATCCTGGCCAACCCCAGCCAAACCAAAAGACATTTGTTCATTTCTCAGGTTCCCCAACTTCTACCGTTGCTTTGTTCCCAACTATTCCAACATTGTGCACCTGCTATTGGATTTAACAAAGAAAGACCACCCATGGTCCTGGAGTGCAAGTTGCAAAGAGGTATTCACCCACCTCAAAACCATCTTTACTTCTCAACTGGTCCTTTGGATGCCTGATACCTCGTGACCCTTCGTCATCACTACAGACATCTCTAAATATGCTACAGGAGGAATTCTCCTTCAAACAGATGAAAATGGGGAATGGCACCCTTGCTCATACCTTTCCCAAATGTTCTCTGCTACCGAATGAAATTATGATATTTATGACCAAGAACTCCTTATGGTGATACGCATGCTGCAAGCATGGCGATATTACCTCCTCAGGTCTCCTCATCCGGTCCATGTCTTCACTGACCACAAAAACCTCATGTACTTCAAGCAACCGCAAAAACTCAACCAGTGACAAGCTCGCTGGCTGCTTGATATCACAGACCATGATTTATGTATAGAGCATGTCCCCGCCTCACAATTGCATGGACCAGATGCTCTTTCTCGTCGCCTGGACCGCTGCCCAGACAACTCCTCTGATAACACTGCTGTTACCCTCCTATCCCCATCCCTATTTGTCAATCTTATCAATACAGCCCTCCATAATCGCATATCTTCCGCATCTATAGCCGACCCACTGGTCATGCAGTCTCTTCAATCAATCAATGAAGACCTCCCTGCTGCTTTATGACTCCAACTATCTGATTGGCAATATCATAATAATGTACTTCTCTACTGTGGCTGAGTGTATGTACCCCCTGATATAGACCTTCACCACTCCATTGTTAACCAGTTTCACGACCACCCCACTGCTGGCCACCTGGGCTACCTCAAGACGCGTCAACTCATCTCTGCGGAATTCAGGTGACCTGGTTTAGCTGCCTTTGTTTGATCCTATGTTTCGGGTTGCACCTCCTGCCAGCAATCTAAAGTTAACATGCACCCCACCATTCCCCCCCTCACTCCTATTGCCTCTTTGTGTATGCATCCCTTTCAACAGATCTCGTGCGATCTTATTACAGACCTACCCCCTTTGCGGGGCTTTGATGCTCTCTTGGTCATGGCCGACCATGGACTTACAAAGGGGGTAATTCTATGCTCCACAACACAAACTGTTACCGCAGAAGGGATTGCCAATCTCTTCTTCCACTCAGTATACTGATGATTCAGACTTTATGACAAAATAATATCGGATAGAGGATTGCAATTTGTGTCCACCTTTGCAAAAGAACTAGGATGATTGTTGGACTACAAGCTCGCCCTCTCTACAGCATACCACCCACAAACAGACAGGGAAACCGAACATGTTAATCAGGAAATAGAAATGTATCTCTGCATTGTCTGTGGAAATCAACCAACAATGTGGACAGAAAACATCACCATAGCAGAATTTGTACACAACCACTATCCCCACTTTGTTACAGGCAAATCACCATTTTATCTATTGATGGGGTATGAACCCATCACTCTCCCAACAGTCCTCCATCCAACAGACATACTGGCTGTTGAAATACAACTAAAAAACCTTATAGCAGCAAGAGAGGAGGCTCTAGCTGCTCACAAACTAGCACGGCAAACAATGGCAGCACAGAATCAGAAAACCTTCCAACCCTTCCAAAAAGGAGAAAAGGTATGGCTAGAAGTGCGAAACCTAAAACAATTCATTGCAAACCCAAAGTTTGCACCAAAATATGAAGGACCTTTTATAATTATCCAGGTTTTATCACCCATTGCATATCACCTCCGCCTACCAAAAACATGGAAAATCCATGATGTGTTCCATGCCTCCCTCCTAACCCAGTATAGAGAAACTGAAACCTACAGACAGAACTATCCAAACCCACCTCCTGACCTTATCGCAGGAGAGAAGGAATATGAAATTGAATATATCATACAACATCATGGACCTCTGACAGCTCACTCGTATCTAATCTGCTGGAAGGGGTACACTGCAGAAGACAACTCATGGTCACCAGAAAAAGAACTCTGTCATACACAGACCCTGCTGAATGACTATAAAAAACAACTCAACAGGTCCTAAAATCATTAGAACCACGCCACACCACCATGTCATTCCCAAATGCCTCTATTGTCTCCATCTCCTCCCCATCCAGCCTCACACACTCCTCAGCCCCCTCTCCTACATCTACACAACTCCCTACATCCATTGTCACCTTGTTTGCCATCGAGAATTTTATCCAAGAACACCATATCCCCATCACTGTCTAGGCCATCAACACTTCCTGTCTCGCACATCACCTCAAAGAGCCCATCTCAGGCCTCATACATTTACTAGCCTATGACCAGATACTCATCAACTCATGTTTCGCCATCTGTGTGGACACTCATATAGAACCGGACTCAGCCACTCATGCTCTCTACTCCCTATACCTCCAGACCACGACCCTCACAGCCTTAGGAAACACGCTTGTACAGAACGCCCATATTGCAAGCTATGGACAGAAACTCCTGCATCTCCAAAAGACAATAAAAGAGAATCTTGTGGTGGCAATGCATAAGTTAGATCTTACAGAATTTTACCTAGATGTGGACCGCTACTGTCAAGAGGTCTATTCTAAACCTCCCTTGTCACAATGTATCACTGATGACCTGGCTACCCCATCCACCTCCTCAACCCCCCTCCACTCTGATGAAGAACAGCTGCTTGCACAAATGGATGCATGGTGGTCAGGTAATAACAGGTTCGACCCACTCCCCACCAACCACCCCTGATACAATCAGGCATATTACCAATGTGTTAAAGTCTCGAACCCAATTGTGCTTCTCCGGCCAAGTCCGACACGGAGGAAGCAGAGTACTGATTGAAGAGAAGAAGGATGAGTAGTAACAGGTACAAAAACCCATGAAGACGGAATGGAGTGATAACATTACACTTGGTCTTGACACAGGACTTATTTGTTGCACCCTTGACCAGACCTGGCCTTGCAGAACAACAGATTGGAGACTAGAGAGACAGAGGACAGAAGGAGCAGAGTCAAATGAAGTCGGCAGAGAGCGATAAGGAGAGACTTATGCTGAGTGTGGAGGGAACGATGATATTCGTACTAAGGGAAATACAAGCGAGCGGCAAGGTTTAAGTATGAAGTCCATATGAAATACATAAGCATGTGAAAATGGAGGCATAGTGGATCTGGAGACAAAGTACAAGAACATATATGAAATGTAAGCATAGAGATGGAAGTCATAATGAAAATGCATAGACATATATGAAATATACCATAAGAAGAATATCACATGAATACAAGTGCTCGGTGATGAAGTCCGAAGTGGTTCCGGGTTGTCGCCTGCCAGAGATATGAGGTCTAAAGTTGCTGCGCATCGGAGATTAGAGAAATAGCTCAGAGGAGGGTGAATGAGATCAGAGTTACATATGGGGATATGACACAATGTCATCATTTGGGGCATATACAGGTGGATTATTGATTTTATCAATGCTTTCACTGTCTGCGCTGGGCCCCAGGACATCAAACAAACTGATGTGCCTTAAGACATATAACCCCGAAACCTTCGCCCCCATCATTGTTGTCATCGTCACATCATTCCTCTGTCACCAACTCCTCCCATTGCACTACTATTATGTTTGGGTTACTGATCTCGCCAGCAGGATTTCATGTCACAAATTCATGGAGAACTCCTCATGCACACCCCTACCCTGTTTCACGTCCCCAGCATCCTTTTCCCCCTTGGCAACCCTCTTCTCCCCCATCTGATGATGGACTCAATGATGTTGCCTATGCCAACATAACCGGCTCCCCATGTGGTGGTTACTTGGATTTATAGAAGAAAACTCTTCACAGTGCTCAGAATGTAAGTGGGGGGTAGTGTTATGAGTTGTCTTTTCCTATTCGCTCTCACCTTCTTTATATGGACTTATCATTTTCCTTCTACAATAACTCTATTGAACAACATTGTTATCGTATCCATCATTGCAAATTTCCTTCATTGCATCAGTTTCATTATTCATTGGCCAGATATCAGCAATCTGATTGCCTAGTCTTACTTATGTTTTCCTCCTTTGGCTCGGGTCCATGCTATGGATGTACTTATAAATTCGCTATACCATAGCCATGTACTTTAGTTTAGTTCTTCTTGGTCAATCCAAGTGTTCCTTTGCTCCAGATTGTTCTCTGCCGATCTGCTTATCAAGCACCGAGTCTCTGTCCAACTCTTGAGTGGATGCTTCCCTGTGCTACCTTACTGGTGGAACTCTATCCACTTGCCCAAATGTTATAGGATCAAGTTCATCCAAGGCTATGCTCCATCTTACCCAAGTCGAAGCATAACAAGCACTTTCCTTGGTTCTTTTCAAGGCCCTCTGCCTAGACTTTTTCCAATTCCACTGCTGGATTTCTTCCCCATGCCTCTGCCAGCTCCTCATTAAGGGCCTCCTTGCACTTCTTAGGGTTCCTCAGATGGTTCCCTCAAGAGTCCTTCCTGTGGTCTGCCTTGGGATGCAGATGGTAATGGTGGTAGCAGTAATGACAACAGTGGTAATAGTAACAAAAGCAATGATGGAAGTTCCAATTGAGATAATGATGATGAATCTGCTTTCTTTAATGTTAATCCTTTTACTGATCTTGCAGACACAATCTATAACATGACCTATCACACTTTCTGATGCCAGATGTTCTTGGACTCCAATGCCTCCAAGAACAAGGTCAAAGAATCTAATTCATTTGATGGCACTGATTCCAAAAAGCTATGGGCTTTCATAGTCCAATGTGAAATTAACTTTCAAGCAAAGCTGAAAGTCTACCAAAGAGACCATATCAAGGTAATGTTTGCTTAATCTTTTCTTAAAGATGTAGCTCTCAAGTATTTCAAATCTGATTTGCTCAAAGAAGCCAATCCAGATTCAAGGCCACTATGGATGGATGATTGGCATATATTCCTTTGGAAATTGCAGTCAAATTTTGGATCTTATGATTTTGTTGCTGATACAGAGATGCTTCTCAAGTGCCTGGATATGAAAGATTTAGTATATCATTTGTTATATTGTTAAGTGGAACTGACATGCTTCTTAAGTTCATGATTAGAAACCAGGCACACTCTGCCAATTATTCTACAATGATCTTCCTGATTAGATCAAAGATAAAATTGCTTGCTAGGGGAAACTGGATGACCTTTAGAATCTTTGAGTGCTCACTTAACAAATTGATCACCATTATTAGAAGAAACACAACAAGATTACTTGTATGAAGCAAGGATCAACTTTGGAATCTCAAAGTAATTCTAAATCCAATTCTATAAATGCTAACCAAGTAAAGCCTAAGGGTGATAAACCCAAGAGTAATGCAATTTCAGGTTCTTTTTGGAAATACTACTAATTCCAATACTGGTGGCAATACTTCCAAAAAAGATAAAGGGTCAGGCACAAAGTTTAATCTGGCTGTAGCATTGAAGCTAGGTAAAGATAGCAAGCTTCTTCCTGGATTCAAGTTGTCAAATCAGTCATCACTGGCTCTTAACTTGGATAAAATGCTGAACTTAACAAATCTCATCAATGCAGGTGGTTTTTAGATTGACAATAATGACTTGAACTCAAACTCAGACTTGGAGGACCTTGCTATCATGTTTGATAGGCTCAAGATTGATATTAGAAGAGAAGTTGAAAATGATTGACAAATAGAGCAATTCAATAAAGAAGTTGAGCTTGAGATCCTCAATGATGTGGAATTTGGTCAATATCTTGCACAGATGGTTGATAATTTGAAGGCTAGTAATCAGAATCCTGATTGGATACCACTATAATTTTATTAAAAAAATATCAAGCACAAAGGTTAGTCTGGTACCATACCAATCATAATGTTATATTGCTGGCATGTCCATGTTAGTGCTATGCAGTGATGCTGATTTGAGTCTATTGATAGCAAGGCCAAGCACATATGCAAAGGATTCAGATATAATAAGTAAATCAAAGTGCACACAACAACAATACCACTATATATAAAAGAATCAGATATCTCTTGATCATTTCAGCTTTCAGCTTGCATGATCTAAGTCCAAGCCTGTCTCTATTCTACAACAACAAGATTCTGGAAATTTTGAGGCAGCCACACCATCTGGCATGATTCAGATCATTGGCAATACAATCATAACTGACCATAATCCTTAAAAAAATCAAATTATGACAGGCTGAGTTCAGAGTGTCTCAGTTCTCTCTGAAGCTTCTGAGTCAGGCTGTGACTCAGATAATCATTTATATTCAAAGAATTCAAGTCTTAACAGTCCAGGCATAGATGATTTAGAAGTTAATGACTAGAAGGATGAACTTCATGACACTATTGGGGCAAACTTGGAGATTCATGGTTGGGAGATGCTCCATGCATAAATCCAGGCAGACTTAAAGGAAAAACACAAAATATTGCCATTATCACAGGTCACACGACTTATGATCCTGGCAAATTTTGCAACACTTTGTTTGAAAGGAGACACATATATTGGTGCAAGTCAAAATATTGCATATCAATGGTATTATGCATCCCATGGGAGTGGTGTATCATTTGCATGTCAAGTTCATGCTCCTGCTCAGCATTATCAGACCTTTGAGCAACTTCCAGTTGAAAGGTGAGGTGGTTAAAAAAATGCCCAGTCACTTCTCCATGATGAATTTCTTCAAAATCATGCTTAAAAGTGGCTGTCAAATCTTAAAATAGGTGAAGTCAATCCTCAAATATTTCAAAAAGCACTCAATTTGACAATATTTCCAGAACTCAGAATAAACTGTGAAAAGCCAATCAGTGAATGTACTGCACAATGATGGTTGATGAAGTTAGGCTGGCATTACACAGTTATAAAAAAAGATGTTTATATGGATGGGCATAAGTGTACAAATGTGGTTAAATATTATCAAGAAACATTCCTTCCAAAAATGCAAAACTTTGAATGACAGATTGTTCACTTTGATGAACCAAATCTCACTTGCCAGGAACTAGAATTATATCCAGGAAAGAAGCCAATTAAGGAGTATTTTCATGATGAGTGCTCTTTTCATGCAAATAACAATATAAACCACACATAGTGAGCATAACAAGTTTATTGCTATCATTGGCCAAGCTGATAGTTCGGGCTTTATCACTCAAATACAGTGACTAAATAAACTGTTGCAATGTTTAACTCTGATGCATTGTTTGAAGTGTACTGCAGCCAGAACTGAAAATAGTACTTTACCTTAGTGAAATATATTAAAGTAGATGATCTTGGCTATAGAATTGCCTCCTAGGTCATGTGATTTGGATCAGAAACTGTTGAGATATAGCCATTACAAAAGTGTTACTCCATGGCAATGGTTTTTTCACT
>JBBPKM010001149.1:0-10075 GCA_038089255.1 Austroboletus rostrupii | reverse complement strand
GTAAGCGACCTTGATAAGATAAGATAAGATAAGGTCTTGCAACCGGGCAAGACAAGTCTTCAAAATGAAAATAAGGCCATCGAGGCCACTTGTCACTTTTGACATATAAATATAGCCATAAAGGCTCCTTTTCCTGTACCGTAACAGTACATACCTCCGGATGTGATCCTTTGCCACTCCATTGTCGCCCATTACCATGACCATGCTACTGCAGGCCATCCTGGTTTTCTCAAAACCCATCAGCTGCTCTCCACCAACTTTTGGTGGCCTGGTTTAGCTGTGTTCGTCCGTTCTTACATCACAGGTTGCAGCTCCTGCCAACAACACAAAGTTAATATCCATCCCACTGTTCCACCACTCACCCCTATCACGTCTATGTGTACCCGACCTTTCCAACAGATCTCATGTGACCTCATCACCGGGTTGCCGTCCTCTCATGGTTTTGATACCTTGTTGGTCATGGTCGACCATGGGCTTATGAAGGAGGTAATTCTTTGCCCAACAACGAAAACAGTGACCACAGAAGAAGTCGCATAGCTATTCTTCCATTCAGTCTATCAAAAATTCAGCCTGTATGACAAAATTATCTCGGACAGAGGCCCACAATTCACCTCAGCATTCGCAAGAGAGTTAGGACAACTCCTTAATTACCATCTCACCCTGTCCACTGCATACCACCCACAAACAGATGGAGAAATGGAATGGATAAATCAAGAAATCGAAACGTATCTGCACATAGTCTGTGGCAATCATCCGACAGAATAGACAGAATATCTGACAATTGCGGAATTTGTCCATAACCATTGCCCCCATTCCACGTCAGGAAAGTCACCATTCTATTCATGCATGGGCTATGAACCGATGGCACTCCCATCCGTCATATCGCCAATGGATCTCCTGGCGGTACAGCTACAATTAGAAAAACTCATCACAGATAGGAACGAAGCAATCGCGGCGCATGACCTCGCACAGCAGACCATGATAAAGAGGATACGACAAAAGTTTATACCATTCAAAGTCAGAGAAAAGGTTTGGTTGGAGGCCCATAACCTCTGCTAGAACATCCTAGATCCCAAATTCACAGCCAGACAAGAAGGTCCTTTTGAAATCACTCAGGTCCTATCGCCGATAACGTATCACTTGCGGCTCTCTAACGTATGGAAGGTTCATGATGTCTTCCACGCCTCCCTCCTTTCTTGATATACTGAGACCAAGACATATAGTCGGAACTTCCCAACTCCATCTCTGGACCTTATAGTGGGTGAGGAAGAATACGAAATCGAAAAGATACTGTGCCATCATGGAAGACTGTTGGCTAGATCTTATCTTGTCCAATGGAAGGGATATCTGCCCGAAGAAGATTCATGGGTCAAAGAAACCAATCTGAAGAATGCACGGACCCTTCTGCAAGATTATAAGAAATGGATGTCCGCTTGGGAATAACCACAAAACAATCCTCACCCAACATGTCTACCAACACATCTACCATCTCCATCTCGTTGCTCTCCGAAATCTCCTGATCCTCAGCCCCTTCACCAGCAACCCACTCCCCGAGTCCTATTGTTACCCCAGAAGCAATTGAAGCACTAGCCAGAGAACTTTCTACAAGCTCCCCCTCTCCTTGACCACGCCTACCCCCGGGAGTGTTCTGGGTGCCCAATGCGTGGCAGACGCACTCCCCATCTCCTCGAAGAAATGACCCCATTATTCCCTTTGTTGAAATCCCCATCAAAGCAACTCAACGACAACCCCCTCTTAGCGGAGTCATCAAGTCCATTGTGTATGACCAGATTCTCGCCAACCCCTGTTTTGCTCACACGATTGACACGCATATTGAACCCAATTCTGCGCTTCATATCCTATATCTAGTCTATCTCCAGACCACCTTGATTGCTGCCATGGGAAACAGGTTGCTTCAGACTTGGCAAACTCAAACAGATGGACAATATCTCATGCAAATACACAGCGCAACAAAAAACCACCTCGTAATGGCTATGAACGAGTTAGGCTTCACCGACTTCTTTCTAGATATCAATTGATACAGCCAAGCCATTGCGAATAAGCCCTCATTAGAGGCTCGCCTTTCTGACTCTCTGCCTATGCCCTCCACGTCGTCATGAGCATTGGATATGGACAAAGAATGATATGCCCAGTGCATAGATGCATGGTGGACAGGAAATAATGGCCAGAACCCTTTACCCGGAAACCACCCTCACTACAACCAAGCTTGCTACTCTTGTCATAGACTAAATCACATACAGGTTGATTGTGATAGTTATCAATGCCCTACATGTCTACTATGGGCCCCGGGTCATCACGCTAACTGATGCCCTTTATGCTGCCCTACCCCACAACCCTCTCCATCGTCATCCTCATCATCCGCCTCTCAACATTCCTTTTGATCCACTTCCGCCCAGACCACCATTATTTATGGCTTGCCAGTCTCATCTGCTCAGATATGTGCCACCGCTCTGCATACATGGGGATCTACTCAGTCGCACCCCTATCCCATGTCATGCGCCCGGCGTTTTACTTCTCCCATTCAACAACTAGCCCCACCTTCACCCATTCCCTCTGATGATGGACTTGATGAAGTTGCATATGCTAACATTACCAGATCCCTCTGTGGTTCCGACCAAGGATTAGACTAGGTCCATCGCAGTGCTCGGACATTAAATGGGGGGTAGTGTTATGATTCTCTTTTCCTTCATACGGACTCATTCTCTTTCTTTCGCGATGCCCTTATATGGACTACTTCGGCATCGTGTCTGCCGCCGCAGATCTCCTTCCATCGGTCATCTCTTTGACTCATTGGCCTACGTATTATTCATATGATAGCCTGGTCACCATTATGTTTCCCTTTTTCTCTCTTGGTCTGTGCTCGCATAGATACCTATATCAGTTACGTGCGTAGTATGATGTACTTCAGTTTAGTTCTCCTTGGTCAATACCAAGTGTTTCCTTTGCTCCTCAGCATTCTCTTCCGTTGAGTCCTTCGAGCACCAAAGTCTTCATCCTACTTCGAGTGGATGCTTCCTTTGTGCTACCTATCGAGCCTCCTTCCACAGGGGCTATTTATGTTTATGCTTGGAACTTGGTTCATCCGAGGCTACACTTGCGTCCTACCCAGAACAAGTGTAACACAATAGGGAAACGGAGTGGTATACTGGTCTCGCTAGGCTACCAATACATTGCATGAGTCCTGGTCAGGATTACCATGCAGCCACGGTGCACACCTTACAAACAGGAGTAACAAATTCAACCAGAGCCACTTTGTCGATCGTATCTGTCATTACTATGTTTTACACATGATGGGGGCATGAGAACCTGACGGGGCAAGCAACAGAGAAGGCGCAGAGTGAGAGGATGACAATTGGGCGAGATCAGGCAGTGAGGGTACCGGTACAAGATATTCTTTTTCTTATACTGTGACATCCCTATGATATATGACGTCGACTCAGTACAGTACCGGCGGGGGAGTATGAGATTAGTCATCCGATTACTATATTCGGATTGTCTATTACAACACTATGCCTTCAATCATGTCCCCAGTTCGGTCACTTCTCTATGTAGTAGTGTGCAGACTATCCCGCCATATCAATCGCATTCTGATCTCTCTAAGCGAGACTTCTATCTTGGACTGTGACGACTTGCCAAACTCGATGTCCTCTTTTTTCTTTCCCTGATTTACGTCCGGGGCTGGTATCGTGATAGACTGTATCTGTGGTTGTATTCTACCGCTTAGCATCCGGGGGATTTAGCCCTTTGGATCCTTATTTAGTGGCATGATGCTGGCCTGTGCAGAGCCGAAATAGGATTGATGCCTGATGCCTGTCATTTGTGATTAGTTTCATGAATCAGTTTTATGGAAAGTCGGGTGATACATGAGCGCTTGAACTTCAGGCGAGGGGGGCCCTCAAGTTGCAGACTTTGTTTTGGTCTTGTTGTATGTCCACATATATCTGTCTTTTTTTGCAGATTTGCTGATCGGAGACTCAGAATGAATCAGTGCAACTGGATCACCAATGTTGTAACTAATATTATCGTACAACGTGTCGACAGATAGCTCTCGTTGATATAGAGTGCACTGTTTATACCGTTTCCCCTGGGCGAACAATCAACTTTCTAGCGCTGACCAGATTATTTTCCAGTTTCTGCAGCCCCGAAACGATACCATTCAGTCCACCTGGTATCACTTCTACTTCACTAGGCTGAAAATGAAAGTCAGAACATCCATTTTACACATATGGCCAAAACAAACGAAAGTACACACAACAATATCACCAAATTCCAGCAACGACGGCAGGTTCCGTGCCAGAATGCAACCTAACACTCTATTCGCGGGCATATCCAAAAATCCAGATACTTGTACCACTGTCTTTGTGCTTCCAGAAACATTCTTGATAGAAGACGGCAAGAGAAGAGCTATGTGTCCACCTTCCGCGAGAGTATCATATCCAAGTTGTTGAGTTTCTTCTGAGGAAACTGCATCAAATGCCAATGTGATTGGCTTCGTAGTAATATTAGCGATCTCAGATGCAAAGGAAGCTGCAGAGATGTTGCGATCGATGATATGGGTTGCCCCAAGGGATTTGAGAAGGTTAGTGTTTCGTAAGGATGCAGTGGTTATAATTGGGGAAAAGCCGGAAAGTCTTGTAAATTGAATGGCTAACAGTTATATGGCGTAAAGAGGGTGAGTCTAAGGAGCTCAAAAGTGGAATAGTGACATACCAAATCGTCCGACAGAACTGGAACCTCCGAGAATCAAAGCAGGCTGTCCTTCATACTGCCTTAGGCCACCTTCCCAAGGTGCCTTCAAGCCGGCACCATCAGGAGACGGAGAGTAGAGCGCGATGACTGCGGTGGCAACACCCGAAGGAACTGAGGCAGCTTCATCAAAAGTCACATTAGATGGGAGCTGTGAACCGGGTGTGTTGGGTTATCATATACTGTTATCCCACAAAAAAAAATGACATCACACCTTGGCAGCGAGCTCGGCAGGTACGCGGACGTACTCTTGAAAAGTTGCAAAATCACCGAATTGAAAACTACCTTGGTGCAATCTAAACAAAGAATTGTAAGCAAGGTCACGAAATCTGGATACCCAGTAACATACACTCTGTCGCCTTTCTTGAATTGTGTTACGCCCTCTCCCACGATTTCGACTTCTCCGGCAGCATCACCACCCAATATGGCAGGGAAATTGGACACGAAGACACCGTATTTTTGGACTTTCCAGTCGAAAGGGTTCAGCCCTACTGCAGACTCCTTGACGAGGATTTCGCCTGGTCCTGGAACAGGCCGGACCCTGGTGCCTAATTTGAAAGCACCAAACTTTTCCATGAGGAACAGAGCACGAGAAGTACTAGACATGGGAGAATCTGAGCGGTTTGAAGGTTGATACCGGCGAACTATATAATGCTAGTAGTGTGCAATTCTCACCGCCATCTCGTTTTGGATAGGCATCAGCGCCGCAGATAATGAGGAATAACTCAAGGCTTGTGTACTTGCTTACGTTATTGACAGATAACAAGTCCTGCGATATCAGGTGATGAAACCATGTGAGCAATTGCGAATATGTTAGTGAAATCTGAAAGTACTACAACGTCTGATGTTTCGCACGGAAACTGGCATGCACGACTCGTTATCGTCAAATAGCTCTCCATCGGATCCAGGCTACTATTCTGAAAAATAGTTAGGTGGTCTCAGTGGTAGCCGACGGTTAGGACCAGTGAGACACACTAACCAAATCGCCGAAATGATTGGGCCTAGTATGTACCTATTTGAAATTCCAGGCACTCAAAAAATTGAATATAACAGATCGCTAACGTGCGGTGTCACCAGGCGGCATCCTGCAGGAGGGGCCTGACGGCTGTTATACATTTAGGTTAACGTAACAAACGTAACATATGGGATATCTAAGGTGAAGTGGCTCGCCATCGCGTCCGTTTACATTTTTCACCATAGTTCACGAACAATGAACTTGAAGCACCTTCACTTAGTTTCATCCCTCATGAGGGGCTAGGGATACAGCCAACGGCAATTGTACACCGCGGTCGAGTTCGCCATCGACCATCGGGGACATGACTAACGCCAGTTGTCGCAAAACTCGGTCGGTAGTGTTTGCTGCTTTGAACTCGAATTTCACCACCAATTCAAGCAGGAATACCTGAATTTCCATGACACTGTCATTCTCAGTCAGAGACATTCCCTTTACGCAATGAATTCTCGTACGCAAAACGCCATCCCAGGCATCCCCGAGCACCACTCAGGAAGGTTAATCTGTTGTCATGTGGCGTTTGGGGTGGTTAATCTCGAGATATAGTAAAAAAAGAACGTACAAATTCGCATATATGCCGAGGCCAGACGATTTCCTTTCGTCTATGGAGCCATTTAACCAACGTTGAGGGTTGAACTCGTGCGCATCCTCTCCCCAGAGGTTTTTGTCACTGCATCATATTTAGGTAACTGCATCATATAAGTCTATGCAAAGCAGAGCGCACCGGTTGTAAGCTGCAATAGATATCCATACGTGAGTACCTTCTGGGACAAGTACTTCATCGGTCAGAGCTCCAGATTCCGTGAGAATTGGCTCGGAAAGTGGAAGAACGTTGTCTCGTCGAGCCATTCTATGTACATGAGGCGCAGCAGGATGGAATCGTAATCCTTCCTATTTTGTGCACAGACGACATAAATAAAGATGATCAATGTCAAAGGGAAGTAGTCACCTTAACCACTGCACCCAAGTAGCGCATGGCGTCCAAGTCAGCGACCGTAAACTGCGAATCGCTGCGTGCCTGTACAGTGGCCATAGTATCCCTTATTTCGTCTCGTAGCCTGGATTGAACCTCGTGGTTCCGAGCAAGTTCCAACAAAATCCAGGAAACAGAATTCGAGGTGCTTTCATGACCTGCGACTAGAATGGTCCTGTAAACGATACATTGATATTCCCGAATAAAAGGTAAGGAGGAACACACCGCATTTGTGCTAACAACTCGTCGTTAGTCAACTTATTTTTCGCGTTTGTGTCCATGTTAGCCTTTACTAGATAAAAGTCAATCATACTATTCAGACACAAATGTTTTAACGTACTAAGCAGGGTGAAGATATCGCGGTTACCCTTTCCTTGCAAAATGGCGTGTGCTTTCTCTCGTACCAATTCCTCGGCAACACGGGTAACGATAAATTTTGTATTTCGGGCACGCACACATCGAGGACTTAGGCTATAGTCAGAAATTTGCTCAAGAATCCACGCTGGAATATGTTCGGAAGCCGCCTGTATGAAAACTTGTTTTGCTGGTGGGAGACCGAATATCTCACCACTGTGATGATATCCTCAGAAACTGTGGTTGAAAGCTTCGAAAACTCACAGATAGTTTTTATATGCCATTGCAAGCGGATGTGAATTGTCTTGATTGGTATTGAACTGAGCATCGAATGCAGCTGTGAATCGGGTGTAGGATTTTTACTTCTTTTCATGATTAAATGCCCAAACCTTGGCCAATAGCATCTAACGCCGCAAGCGAGAGTGCCGATCGAACGTTTATCATAATACTCTGCTCATCACTATTCCCAATGGTTTCCAACCATTTTGTACTCACGGACTCGGCACACGCCTTGAAGATAGGCAAGAATACCTTGGTTTCGTTGAGGCCGAATCCTGGGAGCATGACTCTCCTCTGTCGCTTGTGGTCTTCGCCTACCCACATTATTTCTAACAAATAAAAGATGAAGAGATAAAAATTTACCATCAGCCCAAACAATCCCCTTCCCGCTCAGCATGCGCGAAACTACACGAAGATTTGGTAGCTTTGAGTAATCATTTACAGATGTGTTCAGCATCTTCCGTAGAGCTTTCGGATCTGTTATCAGCAGCTGATTCTCCTGAGATTCATGTTATATTTCTAGAGTGCTTGTAGTCACGTATAGGAGGACTCACCCCGAAAATGCTCTTGAATCGTATGACATTTCCATACAGACTCTGCCATGCGAAATCTGCTTCACCAACGGGACGTTGGAATAGCTCAAGCAAGTTTCCTGAGTAAATGTTCAAACAAGCGACGAGAGATGTAGATATAGGGCTTGACCAAAAAGGAACGAAGGCGACTTGGGGCCGCGAAGCATGGATAAAGTTGGACGAGTGGCATGCCTGAAAAGTGCATACAAAGCAAGCAGGGCTGCCACCCCCAGAGTCAGCACGGAAAGCGTCATGATGAGAAATGTCTGAAACCTTTGGTTCCTCTTCAATGCCCTCTATAAATGATCCCGACTAAAGCTCGCACGTCTTGCCAGCCAACGTTGGGATCGCTGCTCGATTAAGTACTAAAAGGTCCGGAAACGCCGGTGCTTCCGTCGTATCGTATCGCATCGCATCAAACTGTTGTTTCATCCATTAAAGTTCGTGTTTGATAGGTACTCAGCTGGCCGACATCAGTAGTATCTGCGCCAACTCATTCGAAGAGTCGCGTCGGCTGAATTCATCACTATCAACGAGTCTCCATTGGGTTGAACCACAAATTCTTGTGCAGTTTCGGCGGAGGCAGCCTTGCCCGAGACTCCTTCCGCGTACTGACCGACTAAAGACTCAGTACTCAGATGTAACGACCATTCAGCACCACATGGCTTGTCAGGATCAGATGTGGTAGACAAATTAGACCCTGTGTAACTTCGCATAGTCCAGTTTGCTGACAGACAAAAAATACTATACGGTCTGCAAAGCATATGTACAAATCCAAGTTTGTAATACAAGATTCTGAGAAAACGCATCGGCGGACCAGGGATACCTCGGAGCTGATGTCGACAGTGCTGCAGAACATCGGCATGGCGGGCCACTGGCAAGCTCAACCTTTGCATTTCAGGACACAGATCGGAATCACGGCATCTGCAAACGACAGGTACATAAGTATATACTTCTATGTGGCACGTATAACCCTCTTGACCTCCCCCTTCTTACACTAATAGTACATGTTCAGATTTTCATTGCAGCCGATCATCTCAGTTCAAGCTGTCTCTCCCGGACGGACAATCAACTTTCTAGCACTGACGAGGTTGTTCTTCAGTTTGTTCAGTCCCAGTGAGATACCGCCCAAACCACCCGGTACCACCTCGACGTGGTTAGGCTGAAAACGATACGAATGAGCGATTGATCCGAAACACTCGAGAGACACGAGAATACGCACGACAAAATCGCCAGCCTCTAGCAATGCTGGCAGGTGCTGTGCCAGTGCCTGACCGAGCGCTCTGTTTGCAGGCACGTGGATGTTCCCAAACACTCGTACCACTTTTTTATTGCTTTCCGGCACCTCCTTGATTGACGGTTGCAAAACGAGAATGATGTGCCCTCCCTGAGCGAGGGCATCATATCCGAGTTGTTGCGTTTCCTCGGACGCGACTGTATCGTAGACGAGCGGGACGGGCTTTGTGGTGACTTGGGCGATCTCAGATGCAAAAGAAGACGCAGGGATTTGGCGATCGATGACATGGGTCGCACCAAGCGACTTAAGGAGGTCAGCGTTTTTCAGGGATGCAGTGGTTATAATCGGAGAAAACCCAGAGAGCCTAGCGAATTGAATAACTAGTTGTGATGAATCGTGCGACCTCGCGGTGAGTCCCAGAGGCCTCCGAAACGCAACAATAGCAACATACCGTATTGTCCAACCGAACTGGATCCCCCCAAAATCAAAATTGGTTGTCCCGTATACTGGCCGCTACCAGCACCCCAAGGCTCTTTCAGACCAACGCCCACGGGCGACGGAGAGTAAAGCGGAATGGCCGCAGTGCCAACTCCGAGCGGGAGTGAGGCCGCTTGCTCAAAGGAAACATTGGATGGGAGCTACAAACCAATGCACATCCCTTCAGCATGCACTGTGACGCACGACACGAAACACATAAGTCGCACCTTGAAAACAATATCGGCAGGTACGCGCACGTACTCCTGAAAAGTCGCGAAGTCGGAGTCGTCATTTTGTACTCTACCTTGGTGGAACCTGAGTACACGGTCCCGAAATGTGAGTCAAGACTTGTGGGAATCGTGTCGACGTACACTTTATCGCCTTTCTTGAACTGGGTCACACCT
>JBBPKM010001148.1:0-10084 GCA_038089255.1 Austroboletus rostrupii | reverse complement strand
AAAAGGAGGCATAGTGGATCTGGAGACAAAGTACAAGGACATATATGAAATGTAAGCATAGAGACGGAAACCATAACGAAAATGCATAGACATATACGAAATATACCATAAGAAGAATATCACATGAGTACGAGTGCTCCGTAATGAAGTCTGAAGTGATTCCAGGTTGTCGCCTGCTGGAGATATGAGGTCTAGGGTTGCCATGCGTCGGAGATCAGAGGAGTAGCTCGGAGGAGGGCGAATAAGATCGGGGTTACGTATGGGGATATGACATTGACCTAGTAAGGGGTACCCAGTCCTAGCTAGCAAGGCCAGGTGTTCAAACTCCACCTGCAAGTATCAACGATAAGTCCTTGGTGCCAAAGCCCAAGGCAACACTCTTGAAGACCTCGAAGACCTACTTTGTCCCTATATTCAGGCCTTAGTAGTTGGAGTGTTTCAGCAAATAGAAGGAAATGCAGAAATCAAGGGAAAAGGCCGAGAAAGGGAACTCAGCTATAATATACCCATATAGAGGATGACAAAGAGATCAGATGACAAAGAGAAATATCTGTGGTACAAGGGATTAAAATGAAATAGAGAGATCAAGAAAAAAAAAACTAGAAAATGAGAAATATCTAGAAGGTGTGATGAATCTAGAAGAAGACTTGCTGTTGGAGCAAGCACAGATAAGAGACTAGAAAGTAATTATAAAGATGCAAAAAGATCCAGAGAAGCATCTGATAAGGATCAGATGTTAGGAATAAGATTTGTTGAAGATTTATGTAAGGACTCCATTTCCGCTGAGCGCAGAAACCGCCTCCCGACTATCATGACATTGAACTTACTATTTAGTACATTCCCCCTTTTTTGTAGTCTAATTTCCCCCTTTTCATACATCCTAAAGTCGTCTTCTCTCATTTCTCATTTATCGTCGATCCTGAACTACTTACAACTAGTTTAGTCTTTTACGAACCATTCTTCTACTTTGCCACTCCCTGACGCCGTGACTACCTTCGCCACAGAAGTTTCACTACTATAGCTTACCTTAGTCACACTTTACATACGACACCTTGCACTACTTATATGGTCACTTGTACCTACTTAGAATCACCAAATTTGAGTCCCTTGGTCACCATCGAAAGCATCATCAGAGACATAGTAATGACCATCATAACAAACTGCTCTGCTCGTCATTCCCCACAGTGCTGGGACATCGATTCTTCATTGCACCAACATTTTTGTATTTCCTTTTTCGTACTTATTGCTTAGTCACTGAACCCCTGTCCTCATCTGGACACAATGAAACTAAATTCCTTACAACTGGAGCCCACCCCTCGCCATTCTTGCAGTCCATTCCTTTTTTTTGCCTATATAGGAGAGATATTACCCCCCTTTGTATTCCCCATCGTCATTTCCCCATTCCAGTCAGTGCTGACGACTCCTCCACCTTGCTGAAAGCCCCTGTCAGAGCAAGTTGCCTGACATACCCCATCATTTGCATCGATTCCATTGCCTGCCTTCTACCCTCCATCCCCATTATAACAATTGCCATGTCTACTACAGGCATCACTGCTATGCCTGCACCTTCCAAGCCCAATGCCCTATCCTTCACTGGAGAACCCACTGAGTTACTCAAATTCTTCGAGTATTTCGAAGATCAGGCAAGCAGCTGCACACTGACTGAGGCAGAGAAGTGCCGTGTGGTCATTCGATACATCGATTGAATGACCAAGCGCTTTTGGGTCACTCTTAACAGCTATACAACTCAGGACTACAGTAAACTCAAGGCGAGCGTCATCGCCAAGTACCCCGGAGCGCGCAAAGGTATATGCTATACCTACCGCGATCTTGAGCTTATCATACAGGCACCCAGCAATGCGGATATCTCCATAGAAAAGGAGTTACTTGCCTACTACCAGTCCTTTTGCCCCACCATCCTATGGCTTGTCAACAACGACAGAATTTCTGCTCATGATCGGAATCATTACTTCTGGCAGGGACTCCCAGTCTGGGTCTGCTGCTCCATCATCGCACGTCTCAAAGCCAAGGATCCGACCCTTTCATGTGACGCACCACCAGACTACGACCTAGTACTAGAAGCTGGGCAATACATGCTCTTGGACGACATCTTCGACCTCAAACTCAACACTGTGCCCCCTCCTCGCATGTGAACCACTGAAACTGCCACCCCTCCCCACACATGTGCACCACAGGACTTAGATGAAGATGAACACATCGGCCAGCGCAAAGAGACTGCACAAGACATTTACACAGAGCAGGTATTGCTTCCACCTCCTATCTGCAGCCCTTACAATGAGAAAGAGTCTCTTGCACATCGCATGCATGGATTAGACGCTACCAACGTCACCTATGCAGTGCTATACACGCACCTCATCGACATCGCCCCCGCCGCAGCCACCATCTGGCCCTGCCTGCACACCAGGACCGTAGAAGATCACTACCAGACAGATGCAGGCATGTATCCCACTCCCTCAATCCAGCTGCCCATCTCCGCAGTCACCAACACCTTCACACACACCCCCAAATCATACTTCCTCCAGTGCGCGCCCGTCATAGACAATTATGAAGCAGTTATTGAAATTATCACGGACAAAGATGATCCAAGCGCAGCTCTCACCGCACCTCCAATCCCAGAGCCTAGCACTTCACCCAAGCCGATCAAAACCATCCCCACACCACAGCCACTCACTCCAGACATTGCCGTCGCCATCACCGATCTGTTTGCTATTAGCACAGATCTCATGGAAGATGCAGCTGAGTATTGTCGATCTTATCACGCCCCCGCCATCCCTTCCTCTTTCAGTGCCATAGGCACCACTCCCCCATCATCGCCCACTCCAGCTCATGTGCAATCTGCGCACACAGTCAAGTCCACCGCTGCAACCACGCCACATGAAGTACAGATTATTCACTGACTTCAAAAGGTAGCACGCCCACGCCTCCATCTCCCTCAGTGCTGCAAGAGACTCCTCTCATTCCCCCAACCTCGCCAACATCTATACGCACAGAGGATCCATCACCTGCAGTGAGCGACTGAGGACAGTCGATTTTTCAAAGAATGGGGCAGGAGATTGTAGACAACTTAAATTGCTTGTGTCGAGAGTTCATGTGTAGGCTGGTGTCACATTGTCCAGGGAAAGAACCTATTCTACAACATGTACTGTAGTGGCCTATATACTCTCAAAAACCAGTGATCAGGTAACTAAGAAACTGGTGGTCGGGTGAGCACAAACCGGCTGTTGGGTAAGTAGGAATCTGGCATAGCAAAATGACCTAAATTAAAATGTACTCAAATTCCACGCACAGGCAGGACACAGTTCTTACAAGATGCGGCTCCGCTCGCCCCATTCCTCAATGCTACTGTGCTCCGTCTGGTTTGTCTGCTCTCCTCGTGCCTCCACCTTGCACTTCGCCTGCTCGCAATTCCCTTCGCACTGCCATTCGCCCACTTGCTATCCTCCCCTTCCAACCTCCTCTCGCACTCCATCTCAACGACTTCACCCACTCGCTGCTGTCATGTGCTCATCTCACTGCACTCCATATCACACCCCATCGTTCATCCACCACACAATCCACCCCACCATACCACAACCGATCGCCCTTGTCCATTCTCACCGCACCATTTCTGTCACCCCACATCAATAATACCACCCATGTCCATCACACAAGTCAGCCCCCATCACACAGCGCATCATTCAGCTGACCCCAGATATTGCCAAAGAAGCCCCCACAGAGTCTGAGAGTGACTGAGGACAGTCACTATTTCAAAGAATGGGGCAGGTATAAGGACTCCATCCCCGCTGAGCGCGGAAACCACCTCCTGACCGTCGTGACATCGAACTCACTATTTAGTACGTTCCCCCTTTTTCGTAGTCTAATTTCCCCCTTTTCGTACATCCTAAAGTCATTTTCTCTCATTTCTCATTTATCGCCGATCCTAAACTACTTACAACTAGTTTAGTCTTTTATGAACCATTCTTCTACTTTGCCACTCCCTGACGCCGTGACTACCTTCGCCACAGAAGTTTCACTACTATAGCTTACCTTAGTCACACTTCACATATGATGCCTCGCACTACTTATACAGTCACTTGTACCTACTTAGAATCACCAAATTTGAGTCCCTCGGTCACCATCAAAAGCATCGTCAGAAACACAGTAACGACCATCGTAACAAACCACTCCACTCATCATTCCCTGCAGCACTGGGACATCGATTCTTCATCGCACCGACATTTTCATATTTCCTTTTTCATACTTATCGCTTAGTCACCAAACCCCTGTCCTCATCCAGACACAACGCAACAAAAGTCCTTACATTTAGAAGACCAATAAGAGAAGACTGAAGTTCCTGGGTGAAGATGAGCACAAGAAGCACATGGAATACTATCAGGGAATGTTCAAGGGTGAGGGAAATATATTGGCTGATAAGCCATATGCATAGCAAGGAGTTTCTAATCATATGAAAGATAATTAGAAGACTAGAAAGAAGACTGTGTTATGATTTCCCTTTAGTTCTTATTTTTTTTCTTGAAATGTCTACATTTGAACTTATATTTCTTCTCACAATAGTCACTTTGATTCTCTTGTGACCATTGTACCAATATACTGGTTCCCTTATATTTACTCATTCCTTATGACTCATTGCTTCTCACTAACTGATACATCAGTCAGTGCTTACTCATATGTCTTTACTTTTACTTCCTCTTTTGTACTATACAAGCCTGCCCTCAAGTTGTCTTTTACTTATATAAACACCTCAATGGGTCTCTTGTACTTTAGCTTAGTTCTTCCTTGTATTCTCCTGAATATATTTTATCCTTTGTGCTAGCTCCCAAGCACTCTCTTTCACTTGGTCTCCTAGACAACCAGACTTTGTTCTACTGTTAAGTAGATGCTATCTAGAATTACCTCAAACCCTTGACCTCAGGGTATCTCATCACTTGGTTCTTCCCTAAGAAGAGCTAAGCTCCTACCTACCCAGTCAAAGCATAACAGACTGATGATCAATCAGTAAATACTTGGTGGATTTCTGTGACTATTGATGAAGCAGTGATAGGAGTGAGTTCAGGAGGCTTAGAAAAGTCTGGGGGTTGAGTACAGAGAGCACTGAAAGTACCAGAAAGAATCTAGGGAACTAGAAGAAGATCTGATAGTAAGAAAAAGAACTGGATATAGGGAAAGTGGAGACACATTAGGAAAGGTCCTGATGGGTCGAAGCAGGTTTGGAGAACTCCTATATATAGCCTAGAAATGATTAGATCAAGTGGAACACATGGCAGATATCAGGAGGAGACATATTTGGAAAATATCAAATATGAATCAGAAAGCCTTGAGGCAGCAAGGAAAACCAGAGGGGACTGAGGAGCATCCAAGAGAATGCCTGAAGAAACAAAGGACAATTGGTATTGATGCTTTTGTTAAGGTCAAGAGGTTCTGATGAGATCTAAAATCAGGAGATGATTTGGAAGTTCTAGTAATGTTAGAGAAAGCATTATCTCAATGAAGAGGAAACATCAAGGAATGACCAAGAACACACAGAGGTGTTAGGGACTTGTCTGGTAGCCAGCAGGATGCTGGGAAGTTCTGGTAAACATTTGATAAAGATTAGATATTATCTGGTATGCTTGATTCTTTGTTAAGGGACAAGTGGTCTGGTAGGTGGCCAAGTGGCCCAGTTAACTGTGGGTTATTTGGGTAGGCATCCAGTAGGCACAGTGGTTTGGTTGGAGACTTCCAGGAGTAGCTAGAAGTCAGACAAGAGGATAGGTGCAAAATAAAATCTAATTGAAGGCCAGATTTGAAAGAAGCAGTCAAGAAGGAGCATCAGTGGAGGCTAATGCAACTAGGACTGGTAGAGATCTTTGTGAGCATGATACAGGAGAGATCTGGAGACCTGGAGGTGCCACTAGGAAGACCAAAGATTGATCTGATAAGAAGAAGATGTGGACTTAGTAAAGAGGACATTTCAGGATGTGATCAGATTATGTTAGGTTAAAGTACAAGTGTTCTGGTGAGCAGGGGAAGCACTTGGAGGATGTCAGATGCAATGCATTCAAGGAAAATCAGGTTGTGATTCTAATCCAAGGATAGGGTGCGGCTGGTGGCTCATAAGGAGCAACTGGTAAGAAACATCTAGAAACAATCTAGAAATGGCTCAAGAGATCCCAGGAGAGGCCTGGAGGATGCCTAGAGAATACAGAGGTGGAGGGATCTCTGGTAGGATAAGCAGAAGATGGCTGATCTAGAAAAAAGTATAATAGGGCTATCAAGGTAAGAACAAGTTGTAACATATTTAAAGAAATACAAGAAAGAAGAACTAAGCTAAAATACATGGTTATTTATTGAGAAATTTATCTATGAAAAGGAGAAGTTGACAGCAGGCTTGTTTAGTACAAAAGAGAAAGTGACTAGTAAGCATTGATAAGCAAGCATTAACTGATATATCAGCCAGCAAGAATAAATATGTCATATGAAATGAGTAATCATAAGAAAACTGGAATACTAGTACAATAGTTATGAGAAAGACAAGATGACTATTGTAGGAAAAAAAAATAAGCCCAAATGTAGGCATAGTAAGGGAAAAAATAGAAACTAGGAAGAAATTATAATAGAAATCATCAGAATTTGGAATTCCATTTCAGGTTATTGTATAACAGGTATATTTCAAGAGCACACATCTTGAGTTGTGACTATTGCCTATTCATTTGATGGCAATCATTTGTCTTTGATTTAAAAGACAAAACCATTAGAATTTGGAATATTGTTATTGGCTAGTATATGGTAGATCCATTGCAAGGGCATACAAGAACAGTTAGGGCTGGTGCTTATTTACCTGATGAAAGCCATATTGCCTCTAGCTCCTATAATGAAACCATTACAAATTTTCAAAAACTTTATGTCTGTTACAACTTCTCTCTACTTTAATAGCTTTACTACACTTTTTTCTAGATTAGCCATCTCCTGCTCATTCTACCAGAGATCCCTCCATTCCAGTATGCTCCTGGAATTCTCCAGGCTTCTCCTGGGCTCTCTTGAGCCATTCTTAGGTCATCCCTAGATATCCCTCACTAGTTGCTTTTTATAAGCTCTCCAGCCTCCTTCTATTCTTGAATTAGGATCACAACCTGATCTCTCTTGAATGCATCACATCTGGCATCCTTTAAATGCTCTCCCTGCTCACCAGGCACTCTAATCCTTGACCTGACATCATCTGATCTTATCCTAGAATGTTCTTTTCACTGAGTGCACATCTTCTTTTTATTAGATCAATTTCTGGTTTTCCTAGTGGTGCCTCTAGGTCTCCAGATCTTCCCTGAATCATGCTCATAAAGATCTCCATCATTTTTACTCACATCAACCTCCACTGATGCTTTTCCTTGACTGCTTCTCTCAGATCTGGCCTCCAATTAGATCTCCTCCTGCATATTCCTCTTTATTTGACTTCTGGCTACTACTGGAAGTCCACAACTAATCTACTATGCCTACTTGATGCCTACCTAATCCACCCACAGTCAACCGGGCCACCTGGCCACTTACTAGACCACTTGTCCCTTAACAAAGAATCAAGCCTTCTAAATTATATCTGATCTTTATTAGATGTTTACTAGGATTTTTGGCCCTTCTGCCAGCATCCAGACAAGTTCTTAGCACCTTTGTATTCCCTTGGGAATTCCCTTATGCATCCTCTTCACTAAGATAACATTTTACTTAACTTTTTCAAAACTTCCAGATCATCTTCTAATTCTAGATCTTACCATAACCTCTTAATCTTATCAAAAGCATCAAGAACAATAATCCTACATTGCTCTAGGCATTCCCCTGGATGCTCCTAACTTCTCTCTGGTCTCTCTTACTGCCTCAAGGCTCCCTGATCCATATCTGGCAGCTTTCAGATATGTCTCCTTCTATATCTGAGTCACATATGGTCATCCACCATGTGCATCTTGATTTAATCATTTCTAGATTGATTCTAGGAGTTTTTTGAACTGGCTCTGACCCATCAGGACCCTTCCTGATGTGTCTTTGTTTTTCTTGCATCCAGATCTTCTTCTGCTCCTAGATCTTCCCCTAGCTCTTTGCATTATGATTTCTTCTTAGTTTCTATTTCTTTTCTTGATAAGACTACAGTGACCTCAAAAACTCTTTCTATGTTGGCCTAAATTGTGGTGTGTGAAACGTATCACCTAATAGTATGGAAATTTCAATTAGCTTTGGTGGAGTTATAAATAATACATACTCTTGGCTATAAAATCACCCTGTAGATCATGTGATTTGGTTCACACACTATGGAGATATGATTGATTCAAAACAGTAATATCATGGAAAGGATTTTTGAGCTTTTGGATTGATAACTAGAATCTCACTCAATTATAGGATAACTGTTATTCTTTGCTAATATACACAAACAAACATATATAATTAGCATATCTGAGTTTAAAAAAGTTCCCACACTTGTTGATTCTCTATTGCTATCATGGTCAGATCTCTCTTTCTTATTCAACAAAACATCATCCTCTCCTTGCTTGATGCTGGCCATTCTGGTGAAGCTATTGCCAAGCAAACTGGTGTTAACTCTTCTGCTATATCCAAACTGTGCTCCAAAGAGCATTCTGCTCTTCCTAAGGCTATAGGAGGTCATCCTTTCAAGCTTTCTCCTACCAATATTTGGCATGCTTAGCATTTTATGTATAACCTCTGGAAAGGCTGAAAATGCTGTCCAAGTGACCAAAACACTTACCAACATCATCAACCAACTCCTTTCTGCCAATACAGTTTGTCTTCATTTGAAAAAAGCTGGTATGAAAGCTGTGGTCAAGTCCAAACAACCTCTTCTTTCCACTAGGCATCGTAAGGCTTGCTTGGATTTTACTTATGCCCATAAAGATTGGATTGTAGAGGATTGGAAGAAGGTAATATGGTCTGATAAAACTGAAATCAATCACCTAGGATCAAATAGGTGCAAATGGGCTTGAAAAAAGGCAGATGAGGAACTTAGTCTCAGGCTGGTAGATAGAACCCTTAAATTTAAGGGAGATTCTTTGATGATGTGTAGCTGTATGACTTGGAATGGGATTGGCTTTGCTACTAAGATTGATGGAAGGATGGATGGGAACCTCTATCTTCAGATTTTGAAGGATGAACTTTAGCAAACCCTGGAGTATTATGGTCTCTTTCCTTCTAATACCATCTTTCAACAAGACAATGATCCTAAGCATACCTGCAAAAAGATCAAGGAGTGGCTAGAGGAGCAGGAATTCAAGACTATGGTTTGGCCTGCACAGTCTCCTGACCTGAATCCTATTGAAAATTTCTGGGGTTGGCCAAAAAGAAAACTTGCAGAGCATAAAAACCCTCCTAATGGAATTCATGAATTATAGAAAAGAGTTTAAGTGGAATGGGATAGGATACCAGTTGAGGAATGCAGGAAACTGATTAAGAGCATGCCTAGGAAGGTTCAGGCAGTGCTCAAAGCAAAAGGGGGCTATACCAAGTACTGAAAATACCCAAATATCTTCTTTGATGCAAAAGCTCAAAAATTCTTTCCATGATATTACTATTTTGAATCAATCATATCTCCATAATGTGTGAACCAAATCACATGATATAGGGGGCGATTTTATAGCCAAGAGTATATACTATTTATAACTCCACCAAAGCTAACCAAAATTCCCACACTATTAGGTGATATGTTTCACACACCACAATTTAGGCCAATATGAAAAGGTTTTTGAGGTCACTGTAGCTCTTTATCATCTTCAAGAATGTTACCTAGGGTTTGAACGTGGGTACCTTGGCCTTCTAGCCACCAAGTGTTTGGACTTTAAGGAGTGAGTTCTGGAACCCCTGCCTAGAACAAGACTAGCTTGCTAGAACTTGGCAATGTCTTTAAAAAAGCCTTCTCTAGATGATTTATTAGAAGGAAGCTAGAGTGGAGGAAATCTCCAAGACTTCAGAACTGGAAGTACCATTTCCATTGTTCTAGTATATATACTAAAGCACTATGTACACATATATACATGGAATCTAAAATATGATATTCACTATTTAAATAATAGTCTATTATCATTCAATAAAAATA
>JBBPKM010001147.1:0-10092 GCA_038089255.1 Austroboletus rostrupii | reverse complement strand
GCACGCGTGCAACGCCGCAGGGACGACGCGCACGGCCTCGTCCAGGAGCCCGTCCAAACTCGCCGCGGCGCCGTGGGGCGTCCCGTGCCCCGGGTCCGACAGTCCCGGCTGGGTCATCCGGAAGACCTCGTACTCGTATGCCGGGGAGGGGCCGCAGTTGTGGAATTTGTAGATGTGGATGCGGGACCCTGTCGAGCCGGCGTCGACCATGAGTGCATACTGCACGAGCGGGAGGTGTGGTGCATGGGGCGAGGTGCAGTGGACCGTGCCCTGGGGGTCGGGGTCGGTGTCGGGGGACGTGGGTGTCGTGGAGGGATCGGAGGGAGCTGTCGGCGTGGTCCAGTCAGCGGCAGAGGGTGTCGGTGTCGGTTCCTTGTCGTGGGACGGGGAGACGTACTCGTCCAGTGTGTGGTCTGACAGCGGCCGTTGAGCGCTTGTCCCTGGTGCAAGATGAAATGAAGAGCGCACCAGCCAAGGGGGCGTCTGCACGGGGACCGAACAGCCAGACGAGCCCGAGGAGCAAGCCACACGCAATCGCAATCTTTCTCCAGTCAAGTCTTTTACCGCCGACGCGGCCGGGACCCATGCCGCTTTCGAGACGCTCGAAGGTGCCGCCAGTCCTCGCGGATGAGGAAAACATGGACAGAGTGGTGGCGGGAGGGGTGGAGAGAGCGCGGTCTCGAGTCGCACGGCCGAGGTCAACAGAAGTGGAATAGCCCAAGCGGGGTTTGCGCTCAATGTTGGCTTGAAAAATTCCAAACGACGGGCTTCTCGACCTCCGAGTCGTCGGCCAGGCGATTCGATGCGCCAGCACACATTCACACATTCACTCCCACGCTTCTTGTCAGAAATCAGCAACGTCATGGATTTTATTCAATCTACTGAGGACAGTGCATATAGTAAAGATACTTTGCTTGGGCAAGATAGAGACGACTTGACAGATAGCTCGAAAGGGGGTACAGAGGAGGGGGGGTACGACGGTGCTCCTAACCAGTGAAGGGGGGGAACAGGGAAATGATGACGAGTGTAGGAGTACACGGAACACCGAAGATTACAGCCTGATCGACCCGGGCTGTCATAAAGATAATCGAGTCACGAAAAGAAAAAAGGGGCGACAACACTAGAGGGTATGGGGCAAAGGAACATCACCGCAAGAGCAGAAATCACGATTCGGGGAGATCTGGACACTCAATATGGTGGCTACGAAGCAAAGCCGAATAGGTCAATGCACGCTGCTTCCACATCTCGCTCTCCCGCTTGTAGTGTTCAAGATTTCCCTCGAGCTCCCGCTGATACTCCAACTTGCGCTTCCGACTCCGACGAGCAGCAATCGTGTTCTGGCGCCGCTTCGCTTCAATCTGCTCCTGCTCAGACGCCGTCGGAATGGTCTCCTCGCCAAGTTGATCCTCCTCATCCTCGACGTCAGCGGTACGTGACCGCTTACGACGCCAGGTAGCCGGAAGCTCTTTACGAGAAGTAGCAGAAGGAGTCAGATACTTGCGCGTCTGAGTTGGTGCGTCTATCGGAACCAGTTCCCCAGGTGTAATGTTCTTGCGAGTCCCAGTGGCGCCGGGCTTGCGTTGCTCTGATGGAAGAGGTGCCGTCTTTCTATAGAAAGGAGAGTCGTCGACAGGGGAGTCTAGAAACGGAGTATTGGGAGTCGGCAGGGTGTACATGATATCGAAATTCGGGGGGTGAGGAGAGAAATTTGGCTCATGCTGTGGAGGCTTCGACGGTTGAAGTAGAGCATCGTTCATGTCTTCGAGGAGCGGGGGGAATTCACCAAACGAGTCGCCACCGAAATCACCCATAAGAGGACTCGTCAACACATCCGCGTGCATGTCACATCCGACAGCAGGGGTGCTCAACAAATCATCAAGAGGTGAATCGATGAGTGGTGACGTCAGGTACTCGTTCAGATCATTAGACATCTGAAGCTCGGGCGTGACTGCTTCACAGGGTGAATCAGTGCTCATGCATACACCGACAAAACCAAACAAACCGTTGAGCACGTCCATCAGGGACCTGATAGCCTCAGAGTCTGTCACATCTAACGAGGCTGATTCCGGCGCAACGTTCAAAGACGAAACGTCGTCTACAGCATCATCGCCAGGTTTTCGGGACAGCATGGTTAAGTAGTTGGAGCAAAGGTTGGCAAAGTCGGGTGATGACAAGAGGTCGTCTGATGAGTTGGGCAATGGAACTTCTTCAGGTTCTGTTCTACGTGGAGTTGTGCGAGGAGCAACTGGCAAAAACTGGGGTATCCCATAATGGGCGGCGAGATCGGAAATGTTATTGAAGACCTGGTTGGACGTCCGCAGACGTGGAGAGTGGTTGTTTATCGCATCATGGCGAGTAGACGAACTTGAAAGCGTAAAACTTTCAAGGGTAGAAGACGAGATTTGGTGACCGAGATTAGGCGAGAGACCGGGATGTGGGATCGGCCGTTGATTTAGAAGTTCCCGGAGGCGCACGACATCTTGTGTGAGAGAGTACGAGGGATATTGATCTGAAATCGCGGAGTGGGGAGGGATGTTTGATATGGGACTGAGACCAGGCGACAACGTTGGTAGCCTGGCGGGCCTGAAACCACGAGACGATTCCATTAGCGCCTCGTCCTCAGCACAAATAGTAGCGCGTGCATCCGTGCGCAGCAAAAGTTCAGTGTGGCTCTGTGAGCACCGAGACGGTCCTGAGCCCGAAGGATGCGCCGATGATGTTCGTGAGTGCCCCGGAAGGGACGGACGAGACAGATCAAGCGACCTTGGGATCGAGGCACAGTCGCTAAGAGATGACAACATGACAGAGCAGCGCAGAATGCTGATTTCAGTCGAATGACAGAAACCGATGTGTGTTGCACAGCAAGTGCCAGCAAATAGAACGCCTTGTAGAACACAAAGGAACAGATGCGATCGAATTGGACAACTCACGGATCGGGTGGGATGGAGTACAATTGACTCTAGGTTCGACTCAGGAGCAGTGCACTGGCTGCTCCAACGGTCGGGAGGTGGTGGTGGTGGTAGGAAAGGAAAAATGGGGTGACTGGGAATTGTGACTCGGGCCTGCTTATAAAGGATCGATTTTCACAGCTTTTGAAGCTCAGAACGCGCGTTCCCGAAAGCGGCGGGAAAGGCACCGCCTATGTTTCTGGCACGAAAAAAAAAAAAGAAAGAAAAAGAAGCGAGGTAGAGGCGACTGGCAGCTTCGCCACTGAGAAGCAATCGACAACGAATTATGCTACGGAGGGACTTTCCTCTTGATCGACTGTGGAGCGCAGTCTTTGCGTGATACTCGATCGCTGAGTGTACAGTCAGCGCAGCCCACCCGGCCATATGGTGCCAAGACAGGCTTAGCCGACGGCTTGCCGAACTCGACCCCTCCTCGTCATCGCCTCTACGTTCATCACCATTTATCTGCGTCGAAACGGCACGAGGATCCCAATGGCACAGCGAAACTGCTGGAGACGGGCTCCCAAAAAATGCCCAGCGGTGCTGACTGGATGTGTGCACGGGACAATGGAGACGGCGGCGCGGCGTCGGCAACCAGAAAAATGGCCGGTCTGACTCAGAGCGGTGCCTCGGCAAGACATGTTCCCGACGTGACTCCACTGCCCCTGACAGGGTGTTATTTTAGGCCAAGAACGAAGGCCAGGTTAGCCCCATGCAGCACGAACGTTGACCCTGCACACAATAGTACTTGGGCGAGTGAGTAGAGAGACTCTGCAAGTTATCGTGGGAAGAGTGGGGAACACGTGCACATCGCCAAGTGGGAAACACAGGAATCGGGCTGTGCACGAGGGGCCAAAGTCTAGCGACATGGGGCAACGACGGATAATTATTATTGACCCGACTGCGGTTGGACAAGCGAAGCGTTCGTCACTGCGGATTTACGAGAGTTCGTTGAGTGGACCTTGTGTGGTTGCGGCGTAGTCGTCGATAAGATAAGATAGTCCTTGGATCTTGGGGCGGTGCATCCGGACGCAGCTCAAACCAGTGCAAACCAGTTCGTCATCCGGGGGACAGTTCCTGAACGATCATCGGACTGATCCGGGTATAAAACGGCCCTCCCTCCACTTCGCTCAGATCTCCACCAACACCCATCAAATTCTCTTCACCAACATCCATCGTATTCTCCCCCAATGACCCGAGAAGCGTGGGACCGAGTGAGATCTATTTAGGTTCACCCCATAAATAATCACTCATCATGAGCTTCGTTTCAAAGGTTAACAACCATCAGCCACACGAGGCCAAGCTCTCCCATGAAGTTATTGCCGCTACCGCTGCCTACGAGGTTCGCTACCCCCCTTCTCTGACACGAAAATAAATTGATCCTGAATCGCCCTGAAGGCTACGAAGGCATGGGAAGAGCATCAGGCGAAACATGGCCAACCAGTTAATCACGCCAGGGCGAAGGAATTCGTGTGAGTCCACACTTATGCGACTACGTTGGACTGTACGACTGACGAAATGGATTAGGGCTGCCGGTGCCGCTGCCATCATCACCCATCTTGCTGAAACCAAGGGTCTCGATGCATTGGACGCTCATAAGGCCAGGGAGCATCACCACCATCACCCCAACTAGGACAATCAATGACGCGAGCTAGTTTGCCTTGTACTTTTGTGAATCCTTTGCTTGTCACACGTTTGTAGTGCCAAAGCCAGTGAATATATTGTGTATTGCCATTCGGTGTTTGTTTTGGTTCGGTCGTTGCTTGACGACTCGATGAGAAGCAGCAGCTGACATGCTGACTGACACTACCTTGTGCAGCCATCTGCCTACATCGGAGGCAAGGGTCTAGAGCCGGGAGGAGTCGACTAGACCAAGGATGGCAGCGACTGATCTATATAGGTGATAGGGCTCGAGTAGTAGTAATAACAGCATTATTAGGTACGACGTGCTAATTTCGTCGTGGGCGCCTCGAAGGCAGCCGAGAACGGTGCGACTGTGTTGTCGTGGCTCCAGGACATTCATTGGACGGAAGAACTCGTCCGCAGAAACACTACTTGGTGCTGTACACGAATACAAGTGCCTCTGCTGGATATGGGAGACACCCGCTGAATCGGAGTTACATAAACGGGTGCACACCGTTTCCTCAAAGCCAGACAAGAATAATGAACATTTGACCGTCGCTTTGCCGGCTCTTTTTCTCTTCTTCACGCTCTCTCTTCCCCCTCCTATACCCACCTAGATGCATACTCTCTCCCCAATTCCACGTCATTTGTTTTTCTCCATCCTGTTAACGCCGTTTCTTGTCTCAGCTGACCCGTCCAGCCCACCGGCACCACTTCGGAAACGAGAAACGAATTATGGATACTACATTCCACAGCAGGGAGGCGGCAGCATGCTGACAGTGTGTTCCGCGTTTTACATGACGAATCTCTCTGATTTTCGCGTCCACAGCAAGTCCAAGATACTTACCCTGCCGGACTAGGCGAACCCCTCAATGTCATCATGTCTGCCTATTCGGATTCAAGAGTCCTTCAGAACACCGTAGACAATGGCGGTTTCATAAACTATGTCCAGTAAGCGTGTTCTGCTGCTCCCACCACTTTCTTCAACTCGTTCACCCCGCATGTCCAGATCCTTTGGTTACTCGACGGAGTGCCTGGGTCAGCATTCCGGTGATGACCAAGCTGCAAACCTTGGTGATGGGAACAATTATCGTGCGCACGCTTTCGTCTCCGCACTCAATTTCTTACTCGTATGTACAGTTAACCAGACAGCGGAAATCAGATGGGACTATGGTAACGTCGAACTCGGTACCTGCGAAGAAACGTTCGACGGCGGTAGTCATTTTCGTTACTGGACACAAAACGGACCAAAGGCTGATAGCGGCGCAATCTTTATGGCTGCCTCATACGAGCTTCCGCTCGCTGGTAATGCTCCTCTGTCTCTTCAAGGAAAGCTAATTCTCACCGATTCGCAGACGATCACAACATCATCGTGAACGGGTTAGTATTGGTTGATCAATGATCCGAATTTCTTCCATGACATAACGTCGGTAGTTACGATCTTGGACGCGACTGGCTCGTCGGCAATGTTACGGCGCAATCCACAATCATTCCCACAGCAAACGTTACGAATGCGAGTACGTACTCTGGCTCAACGTCATTCAACGGCTACGTCTACCATACCTCTGTCAAATATGTCTCCGGGCTGCTCCAGAATACGAGCGTCGGTATAAACCACTACCAGAGTGTCGCCGTCAATGGATCCAATGCTATTGACGGGCTCGTGGCTGTCATGACAGTCAAAATAACTAGTCAACCGGCGGCAACTAGCAGGTGTGTATGTTTCCGATATGCGTGCATACCGAACCTGGTCGGTGGACGCAAAGACTGTCCGCTTCGCTTTCTGTTTTAGTGGTCATGGGACAATGTCTGACGTCACTCGTGAACAGTGCGCAAAGGACATATAAACCCTTGATGCCATATTGGTCATTGCTAGGACTTACGTGCTCGATAATTGTATCCCTTTCAGTTAAGCTATGATAACGACAGGTGAGGATGCCCAAGTAGATTCGTCCGTCTGTCCAGCTCGTTCCCTTATGGTGTTGATCAGGTACTCGTACCGAAACCCATCCGCCGCTGGCATGTTTCACCAACCATATACCGACCCGACTCCAACAACCGCGACGCACTTTATCAGACTGTCATTCAGTAACCCAAGCTAAATCGCTACCGTCCTGCCAGCTTTGTATATTTTATTTCTGTTGCGACTCGTACTACGTCCTTTTTATTTCATATCATGGGCTGATACCCGAATTGACTTGGAATTCTTCTGTATGGACATGTCGATGACTGTTTATCATTTTATGCTTCCGAACGGTGCTCTTCCTCGATCCTTTTTTACATGACGCCCGAACTTGGCATAATAAACGTTATGATGTAGGTATATAACATAGACGTCTACGAAGATGTATCCATTGGGACATTGGAATCCTTGGATAATAAGAATGATACCCCTGGGTCTCGGTATCTTGATTTTTTCTTTTTGGCATGATATTGGAGTTGGTATGGAGTGGTAGATACTAAAAAATTACTGCAATATGTACAGTCATGTATTGGCACCCATTAAAAAAATGGACATATGGGAGTGTAGGAGTGTAGGAAGCTGTAGGTCAGCATATGCAGTGTCTATGACTAATATGTGTGGCTATTATAAGGGTGTCTTGAAGCTGGTTTTTCATGTGCCAAGGTGTGCCAAGACTAGTAGAGAAAAACATGAGGAAAATAATGAGATAAGCCAGCTTCTCAGTGGCATTCAAGTGCCAATAGATCTCTGATTGAGCATCCATTGAACCCTAGCCACCATAACCAATGGCAATATGATGTAAAAACCAGCATGAGGTGAAAACTATTACAATTCTTCCTTAGTTTCTATTTCTTTTTGCCTTGTCTTTATTTAGACATATTATTTCCTTAACAATAGTTACTCAACATCTCTTACAACTATTGTACTAGTATTCTGGCTTTTTCTGCTCACTTATCACCTATGACATATTTTCTTTCTGCTTATTTATGTTTTAGACATTGCTTACTCATTTCACTTAGTTAGTTATTTCTTCTTTTGTACTATATGTGAAATACTCCAAATCCAATTCTAAAAGCAAGGCAAAGGTCTTTAGAATATATAGCATTTATTACGATTCATATTACGGACTTATCTTTTCCTTCACGATTTGCCTCTAATTGGACTACTTTGGCATCGCACCTGCCGCCGCAGGTTTCCCTCATAGTAATGTGTCTTACGTGATCGGGACTGATCCTTACTCATTCTATAGCCCGGTCTTGCTCTTTATTTCCTTCTATACGTTGGTCCATGCATATGCCATATACCTATTTAGTTGGAGCATAGCACAACATGTACTTTAGTTTAGTTCTCTCTTGGTTAATACCAAGTGTCCTCTTTGCTCCGCAACGCTCTCTTTCATTGTGATCATCAGGCACCGAGTCCTTGTCCTACTCTTGAGTGGACGCTTCTTCGTGCTATTACTTGACGACCTCTCCACAGGGGTAGATCAGCGAGCCCACCTCCACAGGGGCTATTTACGTGTATGCCTGGAACTTGGTTCATCCAGGGCTACGCTTGCGTCCTATCCGGAACAAGCGTAACAGCATTGGTGTTATGATTCTTTTCCTTTTTTCTGCATGTCTCTGACTTCTCCGATTACGGACTAAGTACTTACTTGTCTCTTTCTACAATGCTCTTATATGGACTACTTCGGCATTGTGTCTGCCGCCGCAGACTTCCTTCCTTGCATCATCATGTTTACTCATTGGCGGGTTCATTACTCATATGATTGCCTGGTACTCATTATGTTTTCCTTTTTACTTTATGGCCCATGCTACGATATGATACCTATATCAGCTTTCGTCGTAGCACTTGTAACCTTAGTTTAGTTCTCCTTGGTTAATACCAAGTTCTGCTTTGCTCCTCACTGTTCTCTTCTGGTGAGTTATTGAGCACCGAGTCTTCATCCTACTCTTGAGTGGACACTCACCTTGTGCTACTTATCAAAGTCCTCCCAGACTTATCATCGATTACTCAGACTTGGTTAATCTGAGGCTACACTTGGTCCTACCTGGCACAAGTGTAACAATTGGTAAAAATAGCTTACTTATCCTATGAGGAGAGAAAATTCTTAGAGGAGGAAATCTCCAAGACTTTAGAACTAGAAAGCCAATTTTGTTGCCCTATGGGTATATATACTGGTTCTATTATATGTACATGTTTGGTCATAGATAAAAACTATTCAATAGTATAAATAGCTGTTTATAAGTCAGAGATAAGAAATATAAGGCATGGCTTTTATCAAGTAGAGAGGAAATATAAATATGAGGCATTTTGAAAGCATAAAAAATGAAAGAGAAAAAGAGAAGTATACCATGAGATAATTTAGCTATAAATAGATATATTAAAAAAGCAAGAAAGAAAAGTATACATAAAAGTGATTCTCTTAGAAATAATCCTAATTAGATAAATATTAGATAAGTGTGGATTTCTCATAATAATAAAAAGACTTTAAGTTTATTAAATATTTATATATAAATTCAGAAAACACAGATAAAAAATAGTAGAAAAATAGAATTGCAATATCACATTTTTTCTATGGATCAAATATCTAGGTGATTAAAAGTAGTGTTATAATTTCTGTTACACTTCGACTGGGTAGGTAGGAGTGTAGCCCTTGTGAGGCAAGAACCAAGTTCTGGATAACTCTAGGGTCAAGGGTTTGAGGTATGTTGAGATAGTGCCCACTCAATAGTAGGGTGAGGACTAGTTGACTAGGAGACCAGATGAAAGAGAGTGCCTGGAAGCTAGCTATTACGATTTACCCTTATTCGTTATTTCTTTCCTTTCACTAAGTCTCGATTCAGACTTGTATTTCTTTTACAATAATCACTTGCATATTCTTGCAACTATTGTACCGGTATTCCAGTTCCATCATGATTACTCATTTATCCTAACTCCTTACTTCATGCTGACTGATACATCAGTCAGCCTTTACTCATATATGTTTACTCTTCACTTTTTCTTTTGTACTCTACAAGCCTGCCCTCAAGTCCTCTTTCATGTATATAAACCCCTCAATGGGTTCCATGTACTTCAGCTTAGTTCTCCCTTGTATTCTCTAAATACATTTCTTTTTTGTG
This sequence comes from Austroboletus rostrupii, assembly GCA_038089255.1. Taxonomy (NCBI): domain Eukaryota; kingdom Fungi; phylum Basidiomycota; class Agaricomycetes; order Boletales; family Boletaceae; genus Austroboletus; species Austroboletus rostrupii. Next base: position 436 of record JBBPKM010001147.1, on the reverse strand, counting down.
CTAGCTCCCAGGCACTCTCTTTTGTTTGGTCTCCTAGTCAACTAGTCCTCATCCTACTATTGAGTGGATGCTATCCAGAACTATCTTGAACTCTCAACTCTAGGGTTATCTAGCACTTGGTTTTTGCCTCACAAGAGCTACACTCCTACCTACCTAGTTGAAGCGTAACAAAAGAACTAAGCTCTATCTGACATAACTAGCATTGTTCTAGATCACCCAACATTCACCCAAATTGATACTCCAGCTGGTGACATCGCCAAGACTCTCCTGCACCATCAACTGCTTCAAACTCTTTGAAAGAAATCCCCACAGATCTTGATGAGCCTCTCACCTAGGAAAACCCAGACACCCAAGAACTAACTGTGCAACTCAAACGATCCTTGGTAATCCCTTAGATCCCTACTCCATCTAGCCCTACCCCACAACCCCAAACTGG
>JBBPKM010001146.1:0-10094 GCA_038089255.1 Austroboletus rostrupii | reverse complement strand
ATAAGCACATGAAAAGGAGGCATAGTGGATCTGGAGACAAAGTACAAGGACATATATGAAATGTAAGCATAGAGATGGAAACCATAATGAAAATGCATAGACATATACGAAATATACCATAAGAAGACTATTACATGAATACGAGTGCTCCGTGATGAAGTCCGAAGTGGTTCCGGGTTGTTGCCTGCCGGAGATATGAGGTCTAGGGTTGCTGCACATTGGAGATCAGAGGAGTAGTTCAGAGGAGGGCGAATAAGACCGGAGTTACGTATGGGGATATGACAGTGCCCCCCCATTAAGGCCGAGCCCTCGAGGCCAAGGGTACTACGACCCAAAGTTCCCAAGTCCACTCCAAGTGACCAATGAGCCACTGTGTAGCGAACAAGCAAAGTGCTCCACCAAGTCTAAACCAAGAGGCCAAAGAGCCACTGTGGAGAAAACAATGTGGAGATCGGATCGGCATACCTAAGAATAGGGCCAAAGTGTATAAGCGAGCAAAGAGTCTCATGAAAGTGGAGACTGAATGCGACGTGGTGGGTTATATAAGACAGACCTGAGTGGCAAGACTTGTTCATCAACCACTTCTTCGTCCACCACCACCACCACTACTACCATGTCCCAGCGACCCGACCCCGCGTACAAAGCAAAGAAGTGCGAGCTGCAGGCACAGTTCAAAGCAATCACCTGGGAGCAAGAATGTGTGGAACGCCAGAAGCGCGAGGAAGTCGCAAGGCGTGAGGAGGAGGCCCACGAAGAGCGCCGGCGAAGGCAGTGCGCAGCAGTGGAGCGAGCGTGCAGAGAGGCAGAGGCGGAGGTGGAATGCACAGAGGAGGAGCGCGTGGCGGAGGAGGATTGGCAGAGAGAGAACACCGAAAAGCACAAGGGGAAGCGCAAGGCGCAGGTGAGTACCGCAGTCGGGAGTAAGAGGGGACTAACGCGATATATAGGAACCCATCGTCATTGACAACTCGGACGATGAGGAGGAGGACGGGGCATGCCATCAGCCGTGGGGCTACCAGGAGGGTAGTCCCTGTGAGTAATGTATCCGGCACGGTGAGGAGTGCCGGCCATCGATGACGAGCAGGGGGACATCATGCGCATCGTGTGCGGCGGCCCACATAACCTGCAAGAGGCAGCGCGAGGAGGGCGGGTTGGTGGACCGGGAACAGGGCGTACCCCGCAAGAAGATGCAGATGTATGTCGTGGTCCCGCTGAAGGAGGCGACCACAAGCAAGGTGATCAAGGGGGCATTTGAGGCCCTCATCATCAGGGTGCTCAAGCACCTTGACAGATTCGCCGAGTGGAGTCGCGAACAGGAGAAGGAGAGGGTGGAGATGGAGAGGGAGAGGTTGGGGTTAGAGAGGAAGAGGGCAGCGCAGGAGAGGCGCCAGGAGCAGAGGGAGATCTGGCACAAGGTGCGGGAGATCGAGGCGGCGAGGTGTCTCAGAGGGCACGTGGTCACAGATGCTGGGACCCAGACGGAGGTTCCGGAGGAAAAGCCGGAGGAAGAGTCGGAGGGAGAGGATGAGGAGGAAGAAATAGAGTAGTTAGATTTGTTTTTCTTTTCTTGAATTTTAATCTTTTTCTTTTTCTTTTTTGTTTGTTTGAATTTTATGTGAATGAAAACACAATGCCTGGAACTCAGGAGTGACAGAATCGGAGAAAACAGAGAAAACATAATGCCCAGAACACATAGTCGGAGAACCGAAACACAAAGTGAGCAGGACTTCAGAGAGGACCTATGAAGCTTGGTATGGACCGGGCTTGCTCGGGTACCTCTGGTGGAAGTCCCGTACAAGTTCCGGAGCATTCCCTAACTCCATAGCTAGAAGCCAAGAGGTTTCCTCATCAGTCCCCTCATAACCAAGCCAATGCACCAAGTACAGGAGTTGGCAGTGACGCCTTCTCTGATTAATCTTGGAGTCAAGAATCTCCACAATCTCATACTTGGGCTCACCGTTGACCTCAACTGGAGGAGGAGGCAGCTGAACTCGGTTCAGAATAGTATTCAGAATGGAAGGTTCTAACTGAGAAATGTGAAAGACAGGATGAACAGAATGGAGGAAATCAGGGAGATGTATAGTAAAGAAATGAGAACCTGGTTGTGCAATAATTGCAAATGGTCTGAGATTCATTTTGGCAAGTTTTTTCGAGAGTCACATCATTCGTAAGAACTTTGCTTTGACATAAACTTCATTGCCAATTTTGAAGTCAGGGGCAGGGCTTCATCTAGCATCTGCTGGTCCCTGGTAACACTTTTGTGTGGCAAGCATCTCAGAGCAGAGATACTTGTGGAGCTCATCTAAGTGAGGGTTGCCAAAGGGGAAGAGGACACCGGGGACACGAAATGGGGTAGGGGCATGCATGAGGAGTTCCCCATGTAGTTGCAGTGTGAAATCCCACTGGCGAGATGGGTAGTCCAAACGTTACCATGGCACAATGGGAGGAATTGGAGACAGATGAACAATGGGATGACGAGGACAAGGAGGGTGGTGATGGTTTTGGGGTGGTATATCTTAACATGCATTGGTTTTTATGATGTCCTGGAGCCCAGCATAGACAGTGAAAGCATTGGTAAAACCTGCAATCAACTTGTATATGGTCTAAATGGTGACATTGATAACATGCTTGGTTATAGCAGCGGTGGTTAGTGGGGAGTGGGTCAAATCCATCATTTCTGGACCACCATGTGTCGATGTGTGTCATGAGCCTTTCTTCATCAGTATGGAGTGGGGATGAGGAGGTGGAGGGGGTGGATGGGTCATTGGTGATATGTTCTAAGAGGAATGGTTTCGAATAGACTTCTTGGCAGTACCAATCCACATCTAAGAAGAACTCTATTAGGTCCATTTTATGCATGGTGGTCACAAGATTCTGTTTCATTGTCTGCTAAATATGGAGAAGGTGTTGTCTGTGTGCTGCAGTTTGAACATCCTGGATGAGAATGTTTCCCATTGTCATGATAGAGGTACTTTGAAGGTAGAGCGAATAAAGAGCATGGGCAGCTGAGTTGGGTTCAATGTGGGCATTGAAGCACATAGCATAACGAGAGTCGGTGAGGATTTGATTGTAGATGAGGGAACGTGTGACACCCACAATGGATTCCTTAAAGTGATGGGTGAACCAGAAAGTCTCTACCGATTGCACCATGACTAGCACAGGTTTTGCACGAGCTTCTTGCTCAATAACTGATAGTGTAACGATTGGTGTGGGGGGACGTATGGAGGTGGGAGAAGGTGCCGAGGATCTAGTAAGGCTAGAAGGGGAGGAGATAGAGATGACAGTGGTGTTTAGAGAAGGCATGTTGTGTTCGTTTGCAAATTCCTGCTACTTTCACATTCCTTGGAGACACTTTTTATAATCATTTAGGATGGTCTGTGTGTGATGGAGTTCCTTCTCTGGCACCCAAGAGTCATCTTTGGCAGTATATCCCCTTCAACAGATTAGGTATGAATGGGCTGATGGGTTCCCATGATGTTGGATGATTTGCTCAATTTCATACTTTTCTTCCCCCATGATAAGGTCAGGAGGGGGCAACAGAAAGTTCTGTCCATATGTTTCGGTTTCTTTATAACAAGTCAAGAGGGAGGCATGGAAGACATCATGAATCTTCCATGTTTTTGGCAGTCGGAGGCGATACGTGATGGGAGATAAGACCTGTACAATGGTAAAAGGTTCTTCATGTTTAGGGGCAAATTTAGGGTCCATGATGGATCTTTTTAGATTTCAGGCCTCCAGCCATACTTTTTCTCCTTTTTGGAATGGTGCGAAAGTTCTTCAGGTATGTGCATTCATTGTCTGCTGCACTAGTTCATGAGCTGCTATTGCTTCTTCTCTTGCTGCAATCAGAGTTTTTAGGCAGTCTTCTACTGCAGGAATGTCGGTTGATAGGAGAACTGTAGGGAGGGCAATGGGTTCATATCCCAATGCCAGGTAAAATGGGGATTTTCCGGTTACTGAGTATGGGTGGTGATTGTGAACAAATTCTGTGGTGATAATGTGATTTGTCCAATCTGTCAGGTGGTTACCACATACAATCCGCAGGTACATTTCGATTTCCTGGTTGACATATTCTGTTTCGCCATCCATCTATGGGTGGTAGGCAGTCAAGAGGGCAAGTTTATAGTTCAATAAGTGTCCAAGTTCTTTTGCAAAGGCCGATGTGAATTGAGGACCTCTATCAGAAATGATTTTATCATAAAGTCCAAAGTGTCGATAGACTGAATGAAAAAACAAATTGGCTATCCCTTCGGCAGCCACAGTTTTCTTTGTAGGGCATAGAATTACCCCCTTTGTAAGGCCATGGTCAACCATGACCAAGAGAGTGTCAAAGCCAGCTGAGGGTGGAAGGTCCGTAATTAAGTCACAGAAAATCTGTTGAAATGGGCATGTGCTTGTTGAGGCAATAGGGGTTAATGGGGGAACAGTAGGACATGTATTGACTTTGTATTGCTGGCAGACAGTGCAGCTGGAGACAAAGGAGCAAACAAACACAGTGAGACCTGGCCACCAGAAGTCGGCCGTGATGAGCTGTTGGGTTTTGAGGTATCCAGGGTGCCCTGCCATAGCATGATTATGGCAGCGAGTGACAATTGAGCAACAAAGTGCTTGATCCATAGGCACATAGACTCATCCTTGATATAGGAGGACATTGTCTTGGTACTGCCAATCTGAAAGATGAGATCATAATGCAACTGGGAGATCTTCATTTATAGACTGGAGTGATTGTAAGACAAGCAGGTCATTGGCAGAGGCAGAGGAAATACAATGATGAAGGGCAGTATCAGTGAGATTAACGAAGAGGGAAGGAGGTAACATGGTAACAGTGGTGTTGTCATTGGAGTCATCAGGACAATGATTGGGTTGACACGAGAGAGCATCAGGTCCTTGTAGCTGTGAAGCAGGGATGTATTCAATATGTAAGTCATGATCTGCAAGGTTGAGGAGCCAATGGGCTTGGTGACGGTTAAGCTTCTATGGTTGCTTGAAGTATGTAAGATTCTTATGGTCAGTAAAGACATGAACTGGGTGCATAGATCCCAGAAGGTAATGCTGCCAGGCTTGGAGCACATGAATGACTGCGAGCAGTTCATGGTCATAGATGTTGTAGTTGTGTTTGGTGGTAGAAAATGTTTGAGAGAGGTAAGAGCATGAATGCTATTCACCGTTTTCATCAGTCTGAAGTAAAATTCCTCCTGTAGTGAATTTAGAGGCATCGGTGGCAATGGTGAAGGGTCATGATGTGTCTGGCATATGGAGGACAGGTTGGGAGATAAAAATCTGTTTAAGATGGATGAATGCTTCATCACAAGCCAAGGTCCATGACCATGGATGATTCTTTTTTGTTAAATCAAGGAGCAGGTGTGCAATGTTACAATCTACTCTTAGTCTTTATTTCTTTTGCTATGTCTCTATTTGGACTTATATTTCTTTTACAATAGTCACTCGTCTTACCTCACAACTATTGCATCAGTACTCCGGTTCCTCCATAGTTACTCATTTCTTTTGACTCATCACTTCTCACTGACTAATATATCAGTCAGCTGTTACTCATACATGCTTATGCTCCACTTCTTCTTTTATACTTTACAAGCCTGCCCTCGAGTCTTCTCTATGTATATAAACCCTTCAATGGGTTTCCTGTACTTTAGCTTAGTTCTCCCTTGGATTCTCTCGAATACATCCTCTTTTCGTGCTAGCTCCCAGGCGCTCTCTTTTGTCTGGTCTCCTAGTCAACTAGTCCTCGTCCTACTATTGAGTGGACGCTACCTTGCATCATCTTGAACCCTCAACCCTAGGGTTATCCAGCATTTGGTTCTTGTCTCACAAGGGCTATACTTCTACCTATCCAGTCAAAGCATAACAAAAGAACAAAGCTCTATCCGACGTGACTAGCATTGCTCTAGATCGCCCAACATTCACCCAAACCAATACTCCAGCTGGCAACATTGCCAAGACTCTCCAGCACCATCAACCGCTTCCAACTCATCGGAAGAAATCCCCACAGACCCTAACGAACCCCTCGTCCAGGAAAACCAAGACACCCACAACTTAACAGCACAACTTGAATGATTCCTGGTAATCCCTTGGGTCCCCATGCCACCTAGTCCTACCCCGCAACCCCAGACTGGAAGGATCTTCTTTCCTCCACCACCAGCACCCCCCGTACCAACCATGTCCAATACCGCTACCACCCCGAGACCAACTGAACTTCACCTCAGCACCTCTGACGATTTTGATGGCTCCTACTCTCACGCCCTCCCTTGGCTTTGCTCTGTCCAACTTTACCTCACAGTCAACGACAAACTTTACGACACCCCTAATAAGCAAATCGTGTATGCCCTCTTGTTTATGAAAAAGGGGACCACCCTCACCTGGGCAGATACTTTTCATGAAGCCAAACTAACGGGCGGAACGTTCACTCTCAGAGCCTGGGTGGACTTCGAAAAGGACTTCAAAACGGTGTTTGAAAATGCCGACATCAAAGGCAAGTCTCTAGCCTGGCTTGCCAAAGAACGCATCTATGAAAATCGCGCTGGCGGATACAATCCTGCCTTACAAAAGTACATTGCCACCTTTCAGAACAAAGTGGCCATCACTGGAATCAGCGATGATCAAGTCCTGATTAACTATTTCGCCTCTGGCATCCCTGTCTTGCTCATGCATTGAATCCATACAATGGAAAAAGTCCCTGATAAGATCATCAAGTGGTATGCAAAAGCCGCTCATTTTGCTAGTGTAGAAGAACAGGCCATCGAGATTGCCGCTCGCCACAAATATGGCAACACCACCTACTCCTCCACCTTCATTCCCCGATCCCAACCAGCTCAGGATCCCAATGCCATGGACGTAGATGCCATGCACCTTAAGAAACTTACCCCGGAGGAAAGAGAACGTTGTATCAGAGAAGGACTTTGTTTGGCTTGCCGAAAAAAGGGACATATGGCCTGCCAGTGCCCCAACAAGTTTAATAGAACCCCAGTGCCACCCAAAGACATATGAAAAGTAGAAGAACCCACGATGTCTATCCAGGAACTCCAGGAAGACGAAACAGTTGGAAGAATCCATTTGGATTTTTAAATGGAGAAACACCCGCAACACACATTTCTCCTCCTCCTGAATTATCATGTAACTCTGTACCAATAGCTATGAAGTCAATGCACATCCCTATTCAGCTATTAGTACCAACTGACATGATAAAAGCCGTTGCAACCTCTGTGCTTGTCGATTCTGGAGCACAAATATCCTGTATAGACTGGGCCTTCACCCGAAAACACAACCTTCCCCGAACTTGACTCCCTCAACCAGTAACTATCAGGAATGTTGATGCTTCCATGAACAAAAACGGAATTATCAAATTCAAAACCACTCTTTTTGTCAATGTCAACAGATATATACGAAGAGTCGAGTTCTATTTAATGAACTGCAGCAAAGAAACAGTCATTCTCAGTTTCCCTTGGCTTACAGCAGTAAATCCCGTCATTGACTGGGGAAAGAAAACCCTTGATATCCGGGCAACTTCAGATCAATCAGTGGATTTAGTCGCGGATCATGAACAAGAAAAACAGAGATGATTAAAACTATACAACCTTCGATGCCCTGACTATGCCACTCCCCCACCACGCCATCTCCATGTCAATGCCCTTGTTGATGAACATCTCTTCAGGTATCTTGACAGAACTGAGGACGACATACTTTGTGCCAACATCACTCTCGCCCGTGACATGGCACACCTTAGACCTCTCCGAATTCTATCACGGACCATTCTGGCCAATGGACGATTTATTCCAAACCCCGCCTTAACCTGTGCCACTCTCACCACCTCTACCGACTTGGCCATCCATGCCAAGAAACAGGAAATCTCTTTACCAGAACAGTATAAAGACTTTGCTGATATCTTCTCCGACGAAGACACACCACTTCCCCCCTCTCGTGACTGCGATCATGAAATCAATCTCACAGAAACATTTGTACCCAAGATTGGGAAACTTTACCCTCTCACAGCCAATGAACGGAGAGCACAGGATGAATTTCTTGACGAGAACCTCACAAGTGGGAAGATTTGCCCCTCGACCTCGCCCCAAGCAGCACCATTCTTCTTCATCAAAAAGAAAGATGGAAAACTCTGACCAGTACAAGACTATCGGTACCTTAATGAGCATACCATCCGAGATGCCTACCCACTCCCTCTCATTTCCAACCTCTTAAATAAGCTGAAAGATGCTAAAATCTTCACAAAATTTGATGTTCAGTGGGGATATAATAGCATTCGCATCAAGGAAGGACACCAATGGAAAGCCACCTTTATTACCTATCATGGACTCTTTGAACCAGTGGTGATGCCATTCAGACCGAAGAACGCCCCTGCAACATTCCAATGATTCATGAACAAGGAGTTTTGTGACCTCATTGCTGAAGGAAGAATCATTATATATATGGACGACATCCTTATCTTTTCCCCGGACCAAGCCACCCATGATAAAACCACTCAACAAGTTCTCCAACACATGAGAGAACTTAATCTTCGCCTCTGACTCCAAAAATGTTTGTTCAACTCAGAACAAGTCGAATACTTAGGAATGATTGCCAAACCAGGATCCCTCACTATGGACCCAGTCAAACTCGAAGGGATTGGATCATGGCCTACTCCTACAAAACCTAAAGAAGTATGCTCTTTCCTTGGCTTTGCAAACTTCTATTGGCGCTTTGTCAATGGATACTCTGACATCGTGCGCCCTCTTCTTGATCTCACCAAAAAGGATCATCCCTGGTCATGGACAGCCGACTGTTACGATTTATCCCTAGTTCTCTTTCTTTTCCTTCTGTTATGCCTTTATCTGGACTTAACTTCCTTTCACAATAGTCACTCGCGACTTCTCATGACTATTGTACCGGTATTCCGGTTCCTTCATCGTTACTCATTTCTATTGACTCATCTCTCCACGCTGACTGATACCTCAGTCAGCGGTTACTCATACATGCTTACCTTCTACGTCTCCTTTTGTACTCTACGAGCCTGCCCTCGAGTTCCTCTTCGCATATATAAACCCCTCAACGGGTTCCATGTACCTTAGCTTAGTTCTCCCTTGTATTCTCCCGAATACATCTCCTCTTTGTGCTAGCTCCCAGGCGCTCTCTTTCGTCCGGTCTCCTAGTCAACTAGTCCTCGTCCTACTATTGAGTGGACGCTATCTCGAACATCTCCGAACCCTTTACCCTAGGGTTATCAAGTACTTGGTTCTTGTCCTCACAAGGGCTACGCTCCTACCTACCCGGTCGAAGCGTAACAAAAGAACTAAGCTCTATCCGACGCGACTAGCATTGCTCTAGATCGCCCACCATTCACCTGACGAACCTTTCGCCCAGGAAAATCAAGACACCCGTGACTTAACTGCTCAACTCGAACAATCCTTGGTAATCCCTTGGGTCCCTACTCCACCTAGCCCAACCCCGCAACCACAGACCGGAAGAATCTTATTTCCTCTGCCACCAGCACCACCAGTACCCATCATGTCCAATACCACCACCACACCCAGATCCACAGAACTTCGTCTCGGCACCCCCGACGACTTTGATGGCTCGTACTCTCGAGCTCTCCCCTGGCTCCACTCAGTCCAACTCTACCTCGCTGTAAACGACAAACTCTATGACACCCCAAATAAACAAATTGCGTGCGCTCTCTCATTCATGAAAAAGGGAACCGCCCTCACTTGGGCAGACACCTTTCGCGAAGCCAAACTAACGAGTGGAACCTTTACTCTCGGAGCCTGGATGGACTTCGAAAAAGACTTTAAAACGGCATTTGAAAATGCTGACATCAAAGGCGAGTCGTTAGCCTGGCTCGCTAAAGAACGCCTCTACGAAAATTGCGCTGGTGGATACAACCCCGCCCTGCAAAAGTACATCGCCACCTTCCAGAACAAAGTAGCCATCACTGGGATCAGCAACGATCAAGTCCTGATCAACTATTTCACTTCTGGTATCCCCATCTCACTTATGCGCTGCATCCACACCATGGAAAAGGTCCCTGAAAAGATCGCCGAGTGGTACGCAAAAGCTGCTCATTTCGCCAGCGTAGAAGAAAGAGCCGTTGA
>JBBPKM010001145.1:0-10104 GCA_038089255.1 Austroboletus rostrupii | reverse complement strand
CATGGAGGCCGGCCGGCGGGACGCGTCACCCACCCACCGAGAAGAAAGAAAAAAGAAAAGAAAAAGAAACCGCGAGATGAGCAAGCCACGTACGCGCTTTGATGAGTAACACGAGGCTCAGGACCTCGCAGTAGCCGTCGCCTTGGTCTGCTGACAAGCCAATACTGATGATGAATGGGGCAAGTTAGTCAGACGGACATACGGATCGGACGATTGGCTAACGTTAGATGACCACAGGAACTCGATCTGCCAAGCCTTGTCAGCGTAATTATTTGGACCGACCTTTTTTTTTTTTCCAATTGAAACTTGCCTGAGGAAGCCTGGCTATGTAAAGGTGTTTTGCCGCACGGCGGTCCAAACAGGGAGCCTCTGTGTGTGCAATCGGCGGGGGGGAGCAGTTGAATCCGGCAAATCAAACGTACAGGATAAACGCTCTCGCACGAGTGGCAATTCAAAAAGGATAGAGTGGTGCTCATGTTGCCCAGAATGGGGTTGAACACCGTCTAACGAATTATACGCCCAAATTACATCTACCAGTTAAACAAACTCGTATCACAAAAATACGCCAAAGATCCACAAAACGCTAGAAGGGATTGGCGACTCAGCGAGCGAAAAATAAAATAGAAAACCAAATGAACGTGCCGGCTAGGCCACCCACCATAGATGCCGCACCAACGTCAGTGGAGGCCGAGTACCGTCAACTCGAGGAGTTCACCACGTCTCTTCATGCTGTGACAGACTCTCCCTCTGACGGCATCAAATATGCACACCGCCGCACAGTGAAACGCGTCTTGTGGGTCCAGACTGCTCGATTCGCCAACGACGGCGGTACAGCTGTCCCCACTGGCGTCGAGGGAGAATTTATAGAGAACGAGAGAAAACTCGTAGGAATGGAAAAGATCGAGTGGCCTGCACAGGGTGACAATCCCTCGTCCGTGACCGTTGTCGGAAGCATCCAGAAAGGTCGCTCGTGGGTGACCCGAGAGCGAAAATATCTCCTGTGTTTTAACCGACATGGGAAGGACGCTAATCGATTCCAGGTCGGTAGGTGGTATGGCAATGTCAATACAGATATAATGGGTTTGTTCGTGGCGGGGGTCGGAGCCTAGAAACCGCATGGTAGTCTCCCCAGTTGCCTTGTCAACAATGGCACTGCGGATACAGTGGGTGGGTGCGAGATGGTGCTCGACGAGAGCTTCATGGGTCAGATGAAGTCGGTCGGTGTCCGATGGATCTTTTAAAAGATTTGGAGAAACGAATGCCTGAACGAGCGTCATCGGAGGGTCTTGGCTCCTCCAAGGAGAAAAGACGAGGATATGGTCACCCGAGAGCATGGTGCACTCATGGCACCATGGGAAGGAATCCCTGTCGACGAGGCGAGAACTGAAAATCGGGAATCTGTACGTAGTCCATGTCCGAAGGTCCACCACCGTAGGCTCGCAAAACCCGATTACACTCTCTAGTTCACCATGAAAGAACAGAAAGGGTGCGTTGGCGAAGAGGGGGAAGGTCACATATTCCGGCAAGTCCAGCTCGAACAACAAGGGGCCCAACGTTAAACTCGCGTCATCATCGAGCAGGAACTCCAAGAGTTTGCTGGGAAAAGGCCGCTGTCAGGACCACGGGAGAAGGGGACAAGGGGGAAAAATACACTTGCATGGGAGTGCGCTGGCAAACGGGAGAATCTACGTGGCGGATAGCGATAAAGACCCGCTCGGCATTGGAAAACGTCAAGGAGCAAGCGTTGAGAGATGATATGGGCATGTCGCATTCCCATAACACGCGGCCTATGCCTGTTTCCAGATCCTGGACAAGTATTTGTTCGTATTCACACCAGATGAACAATCTCCCAAAGAGAAAGTCAGACGGGGTTGAGAGTGAGCTCGATTGGACACGCATGCGTGGGCCATGAGCGCAAGAGATGACGCCCAAGGGCTGCGAAGTCCAGGTGCGGGACACACGCGCCGAGTGGATCAGGGCGTGCTGGAGGTACCGCGTCGACTGCCAGAGGAACGGGCCTGAGGGGCGAGGCAGACGCGAGTTGGCGTAGAGCGTCCTCCAAAGGCGAGCGTCGCGGGCGACATCGTTGAACTGCTTTGACACCTGCCGGCGGCGATGTTAGCGCGAATGGACCGACGGAAAAGACGGCTGGACGGACCAGACGGAGCCGGACGACGCTGCAGGGGTCGAGCAGGTGCAAGATGTTGAAGATGATTTCGTCCGGAAGAACGGCGGGGACTGTGCTAGGGGAGGGCAACATTTCATTAGGATGGCCCAGACGCTTCTTGAGCGTATGTATTTGAATCGATCCGACTCTGAAATGAACTGTGTACGTACGACTCCCCCTCCGCTCCGTAATACCGGCATCGCGGTAGCAATGACAACCGTCCCTGTTCCCCGCCGCCGCCGACGATGGACGCGAAAGAATATGCCCGGCGTCAACAGCTCCTTATTCAGAGCGCATCGGTAAAGTCTTTCTAGAACTATCGGAATGACGGTATGCCCAGTCTCAATCCCGACCCGTCTTGGACCAGACACCGCTTTGGCTAGGCTAGCCTCGTCCGCGATGGGGGCCCATCACACCCGGCTTGAACGTGCTGCCGTCGTAGCCCTCCCCAGAAGATGATCTCTTCCCGGCCGCTGCACATCATCTCCCTCGCCCTCATGCTCTTCGCCAAATCCACTGTCGTCGTCTACATGTTCTCTGCGGGGGATTTCGAGTTTCTGAAGTGGAAGAGCAGCCAGGAATACATCCAGACGCAAAAGGTCAGTCCACGCCCCCGCCAGCGTGTTCGGGCGGCCATGTAACACGTACTCGCCCCCAGAGCCGCGTCTGGAAGCAGCTCGCACTCGCCATCATCACGTTCCGGATCAGCAGGCACATGCTCAAGCGATCCGTCGTCTCGTTTCTCATCTTCACGATCGTCGTCATCAAGTTGCTCACGATCCAGGTCAAGCTCGTCAAGCTCGCGCGGTCTCTCAAGCCGTTCAACGGCCCGGTGCGGCTCACTGCTTGCATCATGTTGTCAGGGGCGTTTTTCTATCTTAAGTTGGTCGTCGAGATCTCGTGGGCAGTCTACTACTTGGTCATGCTGTGCAGAAATCCGTCCATCAAGGACACTTGTGTATCGTTGCTCGGTTTACTACGCTTGGTTGATTGGAAATAGATGTGGAGTGTTGAGTACTCGGAAAACTTCCACGAGATGACATGGATACACCAGAGGCAATGACACCGTAAGCAGTACATTTTTGGTTTTAGAGTTTGGGGTGTTGTGATCCCGAGCTCCTCAGCTGCTCGCGGCGAGAATTGGCTTTGCGACCGCACCCAGCCCTGGGGATCCGTAGCCACCCTGGGTAGGAGATTCATTCTCCACGGGTGGTTGCCCGGACATGGACACGATAGAGTCGTCCGCATCGCGCAACATTCTCCTGACGAAACCGGGCCCGGCAATGTTCCCAACCGCATTCAAAAAGACCTGCAACTTGCCCCGCTCCTGCCGCAGCTCCTCTTGCGCAAGGGTCGTCTCTACGTACGCACCCACGACGTCCTCGCGGACTGTTGCGAGATGTGTCACGAGGTGTGCGCGCTGACGGAACACGTCGTCGAACATGCGGCGTAGCCAAGCGGGATCCTCGTCAAGAGGTGGTGGTGGTGGATAGGCGAGCGGCATGATGGGAGGGTCGAGGGGTGCACACGGTGCTGGGCGGGGGACGGGAGGAGGGAATTTGGGAAGAGGGGTATGGCCGTTTTTCGGGAACCAACGTCCATCTTCGGGGGGAGAGGGGAACTGCTCCAAAGGCCATTCGACCTGGCCCGCGGAATGTGGGGATCGGGTCTGTTGAGAGCGCTCGCTGCTCAAGGGCGTCAGAGAGGAGGACATGATAACGTAGGGCCTGAAAATGGGCGTCATGCAGCGTTTTTAGTGCTGTTTGTCGGTGCAGGTCCACCGGGGTGTGGGTTTCTATTGTTCCTCCCCGTCGGCCGGAAGCGTGGTGGACTCGCGACACCGAAAACAAAGTGGTCGGGTGTTCTCGCTCACTCGTCGGGTTGGACGCCGGCGGTGGCCTGCCGGTGATATCCGTTTCGGGCCGGGCCTGCGACGAAAAGACCGCAGCGATTTGAAACTGTACAATTGAGCCTGGAAGCCAATCAGCGTCCTGAGTTGGCAGCGCTGGGTACGCATGTTGATGCTGTCACTCATCATTGATTATCGAGATGCGGTTCTCTGTCCCCGTAGCCTTTTTGGTGGATGATGCCAGATTTTAGCCCTGATAAGCCAGGATAAGGCCGGTATTTGCGCACGAGTGGCGCGGGCTATGCATCTTGCCGGAGCGCTCCCGGTGCCAAGTGGTGAGTACTTTACGCGAGGGGATGAAACCAGCTGCGACTGCGACGTTCGACCGGGGCCGGCGCGAGACCGCAGACACACCCCTCTCCGGCCGACTTTCAATTGGATGGCGCTGTTGCTATGCGGCCCAAGTACCATACAATTCGAATGTATTTCTGTGGCTGAGCCCTAAGCGCTAGGTGGTTGCCTTCTGGCAGCCGAAATCAGGGTGGGTGATGTCATGTCCCCCAATTTTAGTCCGTATTTAATCTCGAGCATCCCTTCTCACCCCCTTCTCTCTCCATTTCTTCCCTCAACCATGCTCTCTGCTTCCAGGTGTGTTGGCGCCGTCAAGCCCCGGAGAGGCTCCTTGGAGCGACTTCAGCTCGTCTTCCCATCCTCCGACTCGTACGTAGTCCTCCAGACGCATGAGCGTCGCTGACCGCAGAGTGGACAGGAATGCCCCGCTCTTTGCAGAGCGCGTGTACAGTAAGTTGGATTCTCGTCTTGCGTCCCAGGGCCTTGTCTTGACCGGTGTGCTCAAAGACACGGATGCCACGACACCCGTTGGGGGGGCGATAAGCTCGGTTCCGCCGAGCCCGGAGTTTGGAATGGTTGAGGCACCTGCTTCCCACACCAACCCTGCCTTTTTCGCTCGTTCCCCATCGCAGCAGACCCGGGGCTTTCACACCTCCCCACAGGCCTCGTTTGATTCCACTTCCTACAATGTGGCGGGCGTGCCCGACTTCTTCGTCAAGTACAAGCAACAGCGTGCGGTGAGTGAACCCTTCTGGTCTTATATAAGGGGGTTCTCCTCACAATTAACTTGACCATATTTAGGAATCACATGGACAGCCCTTGGGATTGATGCATACGCTAGCCGATTCCATCCTTGCGGGCGACGTTGTTGCTTCCACACGCCGCCTCAGGTCCAAGATTCCCATGGAACACGAAGTGCTCGAGGGCCACATTGTTCATCCATCTGGCTTCGTCGTTCCCGGCCCAGGGCACACGAGCACTTCTGATGTCGCGCGTGCCAAGGAGCGAGAACGCTGCGAGCAAGAGGACCTTGCTGTCCAAACCAAGGCTGTCGCTCACAGCGTCTCCGAGTCCGATTTCGAACAGGTCAAGGCATCCACGGTCCCCTCGAAGCACAAGGTACCCTTTGAGGTGTGCGAACCGGACGGCACTGTCAAACACCCTAGCGGGTTTGTGCCCCCGACACCTGCACACAAGTTCAGATACCCCGTCAACATGCTTCGGGAGTACAAGGTCTCTGATTCCCGCAAGGTTTCTGACACCCGTAAGAAGGCGAGGCAGCCCTCTCCTGCCCGCGCAGTGTTGCGAGCTATGCATACATCCTCGCAATGAGCGGGCCGAGCCTGTGCTTGACCTCTGCGAATTGGCATGATCCGGAGATGATCCGCTTGGCTCCATCTAGTATGTTGATTAGTATCTAACGTGTATCATACCTCGCGTTTACTATGACTCTGGTCCGACACCATCGTACGAATGGCTGATGGCTACGTAGTTGCATGGCGCATCACTGGCTCGCGTACTTGGCCACACGTGCTATATACCCAATGAAACCCTTCGTTTTGAGCTTGCGAACTTGTTGCCGTGCTCACTTGAAGGTAAACCGTGTGAAAAAGGCGATTTCCTATCTCGACGAATCCCCGATAAAATCAACGCTGATTTCACAAAACAGGTGAATACAACCGTCAACACATACAAAGACTGTTGACACGGGAATCAACTGTCAACGATTCGACGAGATGATCCAGTGAAAACGAATGGACCAATAAGGCGAAAGAGGTTTGTGGCGCTACCAAAGTCCTAGAAACAAACGAGTCCCTCTTGGTGCCCACTCGGGCGCATTGCGGTTTTGGGTCCTTCCTGCTGAAAACAGCCGATGATCATCAGACGATTCCCCAGTGCCAACGTCGCCCGTGACACTGGGACACGTGCTTGAAATAAATCAACCTGGGTTTCTCCGACACGTGTGTATTTTCGTTGCGAGCCCCTCTGGCCATCGATCCAAACCGACAGACAACCGTCTCGCAACGTTTTGCTTCCACTTGATTGGCCGCTGCCCCCCAAGGTCTGCCATTCACACCGTCCGAGAATGTGTCCAGCGGTTGATGGCAAATCCTCCCCCCCCTTGGCAGCGGCCGGGATGTCCCGATGATCGGCGCGGCCATCTTGGCAAGAAGTATGTACCCCACGTGGGACCCGTGTGACGGGGCAGAATTCGCGGGTGCTTCCAGTGAACATGCATCCCAGTACTTTTTGATTCCAAAAACGCATGTTTCAAGTGCTGTCATGTGGGAGGTTTTGGTACACCTCACACGGATCGCTCCTTTGGGTATAGCGCCTAGCAGGCACTTTGCTCTGTTGCTCGTCGGACGCGGTCGTTTGTGAACACGGGCTCTGGGGCGTCACTAATATGGCACGTCAGGTGCCACCGTTCCGCCAATCCGCTTCTGACGTGCCCATTAGGTATCTAGTTTCAACGTCCTTCGTCCACTTCTGACGGTCCCGGTCGGTAGTAGCCGACGCGAACGACCCAATTAACACGACCCTTGCAAGTTTTGGGGTGGTCGAACTTGGCCCAAGGTTTCTTGAATAGGAGCCAATAACAATCTGGCTAGCCTGCTCAGCCTGAATTTATATATATTCCCATAGAAATGCTGACGTTAGGTCGATGTATACTTTTCCGAACCTTGGGTCGCTCCACGCAACCAAAGTCCGCAATGACACATCTTGACAGATTGCCCCGTCGGGTATGGTGGGTTCGCCACTTATTTATTAGAAGGTCGAGGACGGTCGGCTTTCCTTTCCCCCCCTTCTCTCTCTCTACCATCGCTTACAAATGCCCTCGTCAACGTTCGCAATGCTGCTAGGTGGCCATATGCAAAACGTCGCATACATTCTCGCGGGGGTGGTTGCAGCCGCAGTTGTTTTTTCCAAATTGTCTGCGAACCGAAAAGTACGTCTGCGATCGAGGTCTCGTGACACTGGACCTAATCGAATACCACTCAGCTCGATGACTTTCCGACGGTTGGATCGACTGTCTCGCCTTTCCCATGGGTAAAAGAGAGTACCAAATTAATTCACGAGGGATATGCCAAAGCAAGTAAATTTTGGCCTTTTTTTTTTCCATCGGTTGTTCAGTAACCAGTCATGCCGGGTGTAGTATAACACTGCGCCGTTCAAGATCGCAAATGGCCTCTATTGGGTCATCGTTCTCGGTAATCGCAAGCAACTGGAAGAGGTGGAGAACGCACCCGATGACGTAATAGGAAAATTTGATGTGAGTGACATCACGACTTCTTCCCGGTGAACTGACATGGTGCCCTATCTTCCCAAGTCGCTAAATGCCCGTCATACCATGAACGCCAAAGAGCTCTCCAGCGACTCCTTCGTGCATTTAACGTTGTCTCGCCTTAATCGCAACCTCGCCATCTTGTTCGACGATGTTCGAGATGAGATTCTGACAGCCTTTGATGAGGTTTTAGATCTCAAGGACAATGGTGAGACATAGGGATGCAAGTGTATGTGACATTTGATAAACTGAGAAAAATACTTGCAGAATGGAAAAGTGTTCCCACCGTTGCCACCATAAAACAAGTTGTGTGCAGAGCGAGCAACAGGATCTTCGTCGGACTTCCATTGTGTATGTACAGGCCACTATTCTTTTTTTTTAAATACTCAGTTTGGAAACGACAGGTCGAAACCCTGATTGGATAAATCTCAACCTGCGTTACACGCTGGATGTCGCAGATGGGGCGTTCAAGCTTTGGATGGTTCCCGATCTAATAGCTCCGTGAGCCGATCACCTGACATCCTGACCTGATTAGAGTCGTTGATATTTATAGTTTCATTGTCGAATATTTTACCGACATTCCGAGGAGCGTGGAGCGCGGCATCAGGTTACTCGCTCCTATCGTTCAGGAACGACGGAGGCTTATGGAGGAGCATGGGAAAGATTGGACCGGAAAACCGGTTTGTCGTACGGCTTCTGTAGGTGTTTTGTTCTGACGGCTGTTTGGCAGAATGATGTCTTGTCGTGGCTGCTAGATATAGAGCCCAATGATACCGTCAGACTCACGGCCCTTCGCATATTGTCCATTAACTTTGTGGCAATTCACGTGCGTTTTTTTTTATTTCTCCATTCATGACCGTATTTATTCACATGCTACGTTGCAGACAAGCTCGATTGTATGTCCTCGTGCCATAGATCGGATCAACGTCACATTCTGACCGTGTGGTTTCTGCAGAGTTTTTCTCATGCACTCTTTTACTTGGTGCAATATCCTGAATACGTTCAGCCTCTTCGGGATGAGGTGGAATCGATCGTAGCGAAGGAAGGATGGTCGAAAGCATCGGTGGGGAAGATGTACAAATTGGACAGCTTTCTAAAAGAGAGTCAGCGCTTGGCCGGAGTCATCAGCAGTAAGTTTTTTTTTTTTTCCATGACATCGTTGCAACTGTTTGGTTGATGCGATGACTGGGTCACAGCGACTCTGCTCCGCAAGACTATGAAAGACTTTACGTTGTATGATGGTACCACTCTACCCAAGGGTGTGCTCGTCGCGGGACCCGCCCGAGAATTCCACCGCGATGAGGAAGTGTATCCCAACGCTCTCGAGTTCCATCCTTTCCGGTTCTCTGATATGCAGAACGAGGGCGACGAACCTGGTGCCAAACATCAATTCACTTGGGCCAAAAGTGTTGATTATTTGCCGTTCGGACACGGCAGGCACACATGGTATGGATGACCCTATGTATTCAATGCCTGACCCCCCTCCCCCCTCGCCACGGCAGAACTGATATTCTTTTTTTTTTTTTTTGCAGCCCCGGTCGATTCTTTGTTGCAAACGAGCTTAAAACGATGTTGGCTCATGTCGTCATGTCGTATGATATCAAGCTGGAAGACGACAACATCAGGCCCAAGGAATTTACACGTGGCGCTCGCGTCGTTCCGGACCCTACTATCAAGATCATGTTTAGAAGAAGAGCATTGTAAAATATGCGTGGGGGTGTGAAAAAAAGAAATAGGGACTAAGGAGAAATGAAGAAATCATAACACTACTTCTGTTCTCATCATGTAGTATGTCAATCCCACCAATCTTATCAGCCTCTCCAGTGAAGATGACATTGTTCCCACAAGTAACTAAGGACAGTCAATATTCAAAAGAAAAGGGCAGATGTAAGGTGTGCTCTGTGGCTGCATGCAAATTCTGACTGGCACAGACAATGAGCCAGAAACCAGTACACTACATACTTTTCTTCATTTTTGCTTATCATTTCTTTTATGGCCTCTTTTATTTTCCTTTATTCTTACTACAATCTTAGATTCATTTTTTATTTGACATGAATGTATGTTTCCAGTTTAGATAGCTATGCTCTCCTTCTCCTTAGTATAAATATGCATCATATACTATCTGATATCTGTTACACTTCATCCTGGGTAGGGTGGAGTGCAGCTCTTCAGAGACTTGACCTCCAGGGCAATTCAAGTAGAGACTGGATATTTCATCAGCATACATGCATGAATGGGATCTGAGGATGGAGAAATGGGGTTCAATGAAGAACTCATCAGGTATGCATGCCATACAGCTATGCCAGGAGGACCAGGTTACAAGAGATGTTGGAGACATTCTCAGGAAGCAAGATACCAGAGGCTGAAGGTCAGGCCTTGGTTAATGGATCAAGGGGAATCGGATGAGGATCCATTAGAGCAGGAGTAGGGATAAGGGAGACTAAAGCTGAG
>JBBPKM010001144.1:0-10104 GCA_038089255.1 Austroboletus rostrupii | reverse complement strand
GTATGCCTGACAATGATTAAGTTTCTGGGGTTGTTTAAAATAGGTGAGATTTTTATGGTCCATAAAGACTTGGACAGGAAATGCCAATCTGAGCAAATAATGGTGCCAGGCTTGGAGGGTGTGAATAATGGCCAGGAGTTCTTGGTCATAGATGTTGTAATTTTGTTCTATAGCAGAGAAGGTTTGAGACAAATAGGAGTAAGGGTGCCAGTCTCCATTATCATCAGTTTGGAGTAAAATACCTCCTGTGGTGTATTTGGAGGCATCAGTGGTGATAGCAAAGGGTTTGGATGGATCTGGTAGACAAAGGACAGGTTGAGAAAGGAAAATCTTTTTGAGACAAAGGAAGGCATGACTGCAATCATTGGTCCAAGACCAAGGGTGATCCTTTTTTGTGAGATCCAGAAGGGGTTATGCGATGTCTGAGTATCTGTTGACAAATTGGCAGTAGAAGTTGGCAAAACCAAGGAAGAAGTGTACTTCATTTGGTTTGATGGGAGTAGGCCATGACCCAATGCCTTCAAGCTTTATAGGATCCATAGCAAGAGATCTGGGTTTTGCAATTATATCCAAGTATTCAACTTGTTTGGAATTAAACAAGTATTTCTGAAGGCAAAGGCAGAGGTTGAGCTCTCTCATGCATTGGAGAACTCATCGGGTAGTTTCATTGTGGGTTGCTTGATCCAGGAAGAAGATGAGGATATCGTCCATGTAAATAACAATTCATCCTTCAGCAATAAGATCTTTAAACTTCTTGTTCATGAAGCATTGAAAAGTAGCAGGAGTGTTCTTAGGACTGAAAGGAATAACTGAAACACTCCAACTGTTAAGGCCTAAATGTATGGCCAGAACAGGTCTTCTAGGGCTTTAGAGTGTCGCCTTGGGCTTCAGCACCAAGGGCTTATCTTCAATAGATACTTGCAGGTGGAGTCTTGTACACCTGGTCTTGCTACCTAGGATTGACTACCTGGCTAGCTCAAGGACTTGGAAAGGACTTGCTTATCCCTATACTTTTGGAGGGAAGATCCAGGACTTTAAGACTGGGGATCCAGTCCTGTCGCCCTGGGGGTTTATATATGAAAGGACTATATACACATATGTACATGGGATCTAAGATATACCATACAATAACTATATAAGTGTCCGTTATCGTCCAATAGAAATACTCTAAGAATCTAAAGAATAGATATAAGTTGTAAAAGTCGTAAGAAGCGTACCATGCTGTCAAAGCATGTTGTCATGTCAAATAAGAGTCATAGATAAACATAGCCTTCAAGGCTGTGGTCATGAGGAGACCACATTTCAGTGTGGCAGATCTTGAGATAAATAAGATCTAGGGATAAATATCAAATAGGAACCCTTGATCCATGCCACCGCTGCATGTCTATATGTACAGCCTTGCAATGGAAGGGAATCCCATGCTTCTGGAATAAATACCATGAGGGACCTGCATGGCGTGGCAGCATGCTGCAACCATGAGGCATAGATAGAAGTGAGTCTGTGTGACTTATAAAGAGAGTGAGTCCTTGTGACTCATAGATAAAGACCCTGAGTCAGGGAACAGGATTCCGGATCATGTTGTGACTCTAGAGGATAGATAGAGCATGAGGCAAGGCATGGCCATGCCATGAGAACTTGGTCAGGCAAGCCTAGACCCTTGAGGAACAGCCATTCTGTGACTGATGTGACTTGCATAAATAGGGTGCAGGGCTTGTCCCTGATTATGTGATCATCCAGTGATCCTTGATAAGATAGGCAGGGGAGATAAGATATGATCTTCAGATAAGATCCCCTGATAAGATAAGACTTGATTAGATAAGTGCTGACGTAAGAGCCCTTGATAAGATTAGATATGATAAGGTCTTGGAGTCGGGCAAGACAAGTCTTCAAAATGAAAAATAAGGCCATTAAGGCCACTTGTCGTGTTGTTGTATAAATATAGCCATAAAGGCTTGTTTTCTCATATCATAACAGATCAAGAACAAATCCAACAGCTCCTTTAGGAAAAGGAGCAAGTGGAACTCATAGCGCAGGTGCTAGTACAACAAGTAAAAGAAGCTTCAGAAAGAGCCGAAGAAGCTGATTAATGAGTTCGGGAATTCGTTGGTCTCCAAGGATGGCTAGGTAGTAATGCTGCACCCACAACAGCTTTCTCCCAAGGAGGAAGTTCAAGAATAGAAGTATTCGCAGACTCCGGGACCTATGATGGTTCCAAAGCTAAATTCAAGGAGTGGTGGACCAAAATAAAAGCATGGATGGAGTCCAACCCTCAAAAGTTTGCTGTCCATGGGATGGATGGCACAATCTCTCCTCACAGCACGAATCGTGCATTCGCAATTCTCTCCCGGCTTAAAGGAGTTAAAGGAAGCTATTATGCAGAAATGGAACAGAATAAGCTCATATTAGGAACATCCACCTTAACAGACTGGGATATCCTCCAAATGGAAATTGAGGCATTGTTCCAACCTCAATTACAAAAAGATTGGGCGATGAAAGAAATATTGTCCTACAAACAAGGAAGCCAGGACGTTTACATGTTCTTGACAAAATTTAGAACCCTGGCATGGCAGGCAGGCTACACAGAGCATCATGTGGCCTACCTTCTCAAGACAAATGTGTCTGAGAAAATTAAAGAAGAAATGTTCTGGTAGGGACTTAGGGGTAAAACCCTCAATGAAACCATGGCCAACATCCAGATGCTTGGCACCCATATTGAAGCATTCAAAATGAGCACAGGACAAGGAAAGAAGGAGTGGAAGGGCAAAAAGAAATGGGAGGTTAATACTGCCTTCACCTCAGATAAGAAAAATGTGTGCTATGCATGTGGCAAGATGGGGCACATCACAAAGAAGTGTCCAAAACCAGCACCAAAGTGCCAAGAGTGTGGGTGGCAAGGCACCCACAAAAATGAATGTTCAAAAAAACCCCAGCAGGCCCAGGCAAGTAAAGCAGAAGAAGAAGGTGCCACCTCCTAGGAGGAAGGCAATAAGAAAGAAGAAGCATCCTCTGACCCCTTCAGGGAAATCAGGGGGATGACATATGACCAAATGACCATGCACTTTGCAAAAAGGTGCAAGAAAAAGCAAAGGAAAAAGCCAAGGTGAATTGAACAATCTGAGAGTTCAATTCATAGGCAACAGTTACTTTCAACCACTAGTTGATCTAGCATCTGAGGCAGCTTCGGAAGAAGAAAAGTCTGATAAAATGAAAGGGGACCAGGTAGCCGAAACCTGGTACATCTCTCTTATCTCTCAAGGGTACGAACCTGCAGGAATCGAAGTTGAAGAACCATAGAAAGATAAGGATAGATAGGCTAGAAGCCATCTTTCCTGGCCTTCTGGAAGTCTCAGATCCAGAAAGGGTCAACCTTGTGGACATGTGGATAATTGTGGCTATGAAAAAAGAAGCTGTTGATGAACCGACCATTTTTCTCACATGTGCAGTGCACATATCAAATGATATTAAATTAAAAGTAAAGATGGGATCTTTGAAAAATTCCCTGAAAGAAGTCAAAGCACTGCTTGACAGCGGTGTGAACCATGTATTCCTGGACAAGGTGTGGGCAGAAAAGAATGCTCTTCACATGAAACCCCTTCCATGATCTATTCTGGTATTTAATGTTGATGGAACCAAGAACTCGGCTGGAAACATCACGCATTCCACCAAAGTTATTATAGATTATGAAGGTCACTGAGAATGTCTCATGGCTAAAGTCATCAATTTAGGCAGAGTTGCCCTGGTGTTAGGCTACACGTGGCTTGCATGCCACAACCCTGACATAGATTGGAAAACAGGTAAGGTCTGCATGACCCACTGCCCAAGAAGTTGTTATCTATTACAAGATCGCCATGTTTGGATCTGTGACACAGTAGATTTTGAAGAAGAAACACAGGATGAAGCATGGGAGGCAGCATTCATTAGGGCAGCCATAGAGCCAATGTCAAAGCTTGAAGAACACACTCTAGAAGAGCTGGTGCCTTCATGCTACCATAAGTGGCTTAAAATATTTTCAAAAGGAGAATCAGAGTGGATGCCTATCCGAAAACTGTGGGACCACAGAATAGATCTTAAAGAAATGTTCAATCCAAAAAAAGGAAGATTAATTCCCCTATCGGTTCAGGAACAAGAAAAAGTCTCAGCGTTCATAGACGACCAGCTTCACAAAGGGTATATCCAACCCTTCAAATCTCTGCAAATATCTTCCATGTTCTTCATGCCTAAAAAGGATGGGCACAAATATATGGTACAGGATTACTGCTATTTAAACAAACACATGGTGAAGAATAATTATCCACTCCTGCTAATTTCACAATTGGTCAATAAGCTGCAGGGAGCTAAGTTATTTACAAAGATGGATCTTTGCTGGGGATACAACAATATCCGAATCAAAGAAGGCGACTGAAACACTCCAACTGCTAAGGCCTGAACATAAGGCCAAAACAGTGTCTGTACATCTTTAGAGTGTCACCTTGAGCTATGGCACGAAGGATTTAAATGTGGACTTTACTGGTGGAGTCTTGACACCAGACCTTGCTAGCTGGGACTGGCTACCCCTTACTAGGTCAAGGGTTTAGAAAGGACTTCTTTAGAGGGGATGGAAATCCCTAAGCTTTGAAGGGAAGATCTAGGACTTCAAGACTAGGGATCCAGTCCTGTCGCCCCAGGGGTTTATATATGAAAAGACTATGTACACATATGTACATGGGATCTAAGATATACTATACAATAACTACATAAGCATCTGTTATCATCCAATAGAAATACTCTAAGAATCTAAAGAATAGATATAAGTTGTAAATGTCATAGGAAGTGTACCATGCTGTCAAAGCATATTGTCATGTCAAATAAGAAGAGTCCTAGTGCATGAGGCTAGCATGCACATCTAATAGATATGGCATAGCCTTCAAGGCTGTGATTATGAGGAAACCACATTCCAGTGTGGCAGATCTTGAGATAAATAAGATCTATAGATAAATATCAAATAGGACCCTTGATCCATGCTGCTGCTGCATGTTTTCATGTACAGCCTTGCAATGGAAGGGAATCCCATGCTTTTAGAATAAATATCATGAGGAACCTGCATGGTGTGGCAGCATGCTGCAACCATGAGGCATAGATAGAAGTGAGCCCTTGTGACTCATAAAAAGGGTGAGTCCTTGTGACTCATAGATAGGGACCCTGAGTCAGGGAACAAGATTCCGGATTATGTTGTGACTCCAGAGAATAAATAGGACATGAGGCAAGGCACAGCCATGCCATGAGAACTTGGTCAGGCAAGCCTAGACCCTTGAGGAACAGCCATCCTGTGACTGGTGTGACTTGCATAAATAGGATTCAGGGCTTGTCCCTAATCATGTGACCATCCAGTGATCCTTGATAAGATAGACAGGGGAGATAAGATAAGATCTTTAGATAAGAGATTAGATATGCACTGACATAAGCGCCCTTTGATAAGATAAGATTAGATAAGATCTTGCAACTGGGCAAGACAAGTCTAAAAAAATGAAAAATAAGGCTATTGAGGCCACTTGTTGTATTGATGTATAAATATAGCCATAAAGGCTACTTTTCTTGTACCATAACAGTGACGAATGAAAGATAGCCTTTGTCTGTTTCCGTGGTGCATATGAACCCTTAGTCATGTACTTCGGGTTATGCAATTCCCCAGCTATGTTCCAAGCTATGATGAATGAGATCTTTGCAGATATGGAAGACGTCTACATTGTCTATATTGATGACCTTATGATATTTACAAAGACCGATGACCTAGAAGCACATCAGAAGATTGTGCAAGAAGTCCTTCATCATCTAGAAGAAAATGACTTATTTATCAAACTCGAAAAGTGCACCTTCCATGCCACAGAAGTTGAGTTTCTGGGCATGATGGTTGGCAAGGACAGAGTTTGCATGGATGACTCTAAAGTTAAAGCTATTTTGGAATGGCCCAAGCTGAAGAACCTCAAAGGAGTTAGAAGTTTCCTAGGCTTGGCCAATTTTTATAGGAGGTTCATTTCGGAATATTCCACCATCGTGAGACCCTTGACAGATCTCACAAAGAAGGACACATCCTTCATCTGGGATAAGAAGTGTCAAAATGTGTTTGACATGCTTAAAAAGAAGTTTACCACTGCCCCAGTCCTTGCTTTCCCTGACATTGATTATTAGTTCTGCCTAGAATGCAACACTTTGGACTTCGCAATGGGAGCAGTATTATCTATTAACAAAGAAGAGAAGTGGCATCTGGTAGCCTTCTATTTCCACTCCATGAACGATCAGAAGCAGAACTATCCAATCGCCGATAAAGAAATGCTTTCAGTTATTTGTGTGCTAGAAGTGTGGCGGCACTATTTAGAAGGAGCCAAATTGCAATTCAAGATCTGGAATGATCATCAGAATTTGCAATGGTTTATGACGAGACAGGATCTCAATAGAAGACAGGTGCACTGGGTGCAATATTTATCTAGGTTTAATCATATATGGTGCCACAAGGCTGGTACTACTATGGGAAAAGCCGATGCCCTTTCGCGAAGAGAAGATTATGTGGAGGGTATAGAAAAAGATAACAAGCAAGTACTTGTCATCCCACCAGAGCAGATTTGTTCTATGATAGTTCAGGTCCAAGATGAAGGCGATAAGTTATCACAGCAGATTGAGTCTGCAACCCTATTATTAAAAGAAGCCGAAGTGCAGAAGTTGTATGCATAAGGCTATACAGAAGATTCAGAGTGATTGCTCCTCAAACAAGAAGAACTGGTCTTCATGCCAGATTATGAAAGTTTACAGCAGGACATCATCACCCTGTTACACTTCGACCGGGTAGGTAGGAGCATAGCCCTTGCAAGAATCAAGTGCTGGATACTCCTAGGGTTAAGGGTTCAAGATAATTCGAGGTAGCATCCACTCAATAGTGGAACAAGGACTAGTTGACTAGGAGACCAGATGAAAGAGAGCGCCTGGGAGCTAGCACAAGGAGGAGATGTATTTGGAAGAATACAAGGGAAAACTAAGCTAAAGTACATGGAACCTGTTGAGGGGTTTTATATTATGTGAAAGAGAAGTTGAGGGCAAGCCCGTAGAGTCCAAAAGAGAAAGCAAGGAGTAAATGTATATAAGTAAAGGCTGACTGATATATTAGTCAGCAAGAAGTGATGAGTTGAAAGAAATAAGTAATCATGGAGGGAACCGGAGTACCAGTACAATAGTCAGGAGAATATGCAAGTAACTATTGTGACAGAAATATAAGTCCAAATAGAGACATAGCAACAGAAAAGAAATGAGGACTAAGGATAAATCGTAACATTATCCTCTTAGTACATTCAAAGCCACAGTGAAGAACCTAGATATCCAAATATCCTCCATATGGGGAGCCCATGATATTGGCATAGGCCACATTGTCTAGTCCGTCATTGGAAGGTTCAGGAGAGGGAACTCAGGGAGGAGGAGGATGCCGGGAATGGTTTGCAGGATAGGGGCATGTACAAGGAGCACTCTGTGAACTGGTATGAAATCCTGCAGGGGAAATGGGAAGACCAAAAGTAATTGTAGCATGGTGAGATGAAGAGGAGACCGAGGAGTGATGAGATGAGAATGAGGATGACAGAGGAGATGGTTTAGGAGTGGGTTGCCAGAGAGGGCAATGGTTAGTGCAATGACTGGGTGCCTACCAAAGACATTGAGTGCACTGAAAGAATCGACAATCCACCTGCACATAATTCAGTTGATGGCATTGGAAGCAGGTTTTGTGATAATGAGGATGATTGGAGGGTAATGGGTCAAACCTGTCGTTCCCAGACCACCATGCTTCTGTTTGTTGGATTAATTGCTCTTCTAAGGAGTTGAGAGCAGAGGATGAGGCTGATGGGGTGGATGGAGGTGGGGTAGTGAGTCGTTCTGCAAGTGGTGTCTTTGTTGCTAAGTCCTTACAATACCAGTCTATATCCAGGAAAAACTCAGTCATATATAGTTTGTGCATGGCCATGATAAGATCCTGTTGAAGATTATCACAAATGTAAATGAGTCGTTGCCTGTAGAGGGCAGTCTGGGCATCCTGAAGGAGAATATTCCCCATGGTCCTGAGGGAACCACACTAGAGGTATAAGCAATATAATGCATGGGTGGCCAAGTCAGGGTCTAGGTGTGCGTCAATGGTGGTGGCAAAACGGGAGTTGGTGAGGATTTGCTCGTATGCAACCAAGCAAATAGGATCAACTACTGGTTCCTTGAAGCGATGGGCAAGGCAAGGGGTGTCAATGGCTAGGATAGAAATAGGAAGGTTCAGGGTGGTGGCGGTAGCTTCAATGGTTTTGAGGGTGACAAGAGAGGTAATGGGGTGAGTTGGCTGTGGGGAAGGTACAGTAGAGACTAGGAGGGAAGCAACAGAGGAAATAGAGATAGTGTTGGCAGCAGGCAAAGACATGATTGTGCAGGTGATGGTTCAACTGTGTTGAGAGGAAAAGGCAGAGGGGTGAAGCCTTTTGTATGCTTGAAGGGCGGAATTTGCATTTTTAAGATCCCATTCTGGAACCCATGAATCTTCTTCAGCTGAGTACCCTTTCCATCAGATCAGATAGGAGTGGGTATGTGGAGTTCCGCGATGTCATATGATCTTCTCAATTTCATACTCTTCTTTGCCTGCAATAAGATCCAGAGGTGGCACAGGGAAGTTTTTGCCATAGATGGTGTTTTTGGTGTATTTCGTGAGAAGAGAAGCATGGAAGACATTATGTATTTTCCACACAGCAGGAAGTTGAAGGCGATAGGAGATAGGCGATAAAACCTGAACAACAGTAAAGGGTCCTTCGTATTTTGGAGCAAACTTTGGGTTAGAAATAAGCCATTTGAGGTTCCTGGCTTCTAACCAAACCTTATCTTCTTTGGCGAATGGCACAAATCCCTGTCATGATCATGCAGCCATAGTTTGCCGAGCCAGTTCATGTGCTGCCAAAGCTTCTTCACGGACCATGATAAGGGCCTTTAAGCAGTTTTTGACAGCTGGGAGTTCTGAGGGACGAATGATGGAGAGAAGGGCAACTGGTTCATATCCCATGGCGAGGTAAAAGGGGGATTTTCCTATGACAGAATGAGGTCAATGGTTGTGGACAAATTCCGCCATAGTAATATGATCCGTCCATGTTCCAGGGGAATTGCCACAGACAATGCGTAGGTAGGTCTCGATTTCTTGGTTTACCCTTTCAGTTTCTTCATCCATTTGTGGGTGGTATGCAGAGGAGAGGGCAAGGTCGTAGTTTAGGAGTTTTCCAAGTTCTTTGGCAAAGGCAGAAGCAAATTGGGGACCTTGATCTGAAATAATTTTATCATAAAGGCCAAAGCGTTTATAGACAGAGTGGAAAAAAAGAGTAGCAATGCCTTCAGCCATGATGGTTTTCATAGTAGGGCAGAGGATCACCCCCTTAGTAAGTCCATGGTTGACCACAACCAAAAGGGAGTCAAATCCATTGGAGACAGGAAGGTTGGTGATTAGGTCACAGGAAATCTGTTGGAAAGGGCGAGTGCAGGAGGAGGGGATCAGTGTGAGTGGAGGAACAGTAGGGTGTGTATTGGCCTTGTTTTGTTGACAAGTCACACAACCAGAGATGTAAGAGTAAACAAAGGAGGCTAATCCAGGCCACCAGAATTCTTTGGCAACGAGTTGACATGTTTTAAGGTAACCAGGGTGGCCTGCAGTAGTACAGCAAAGGAGAGGGTTGGTAGGAACATAGACACGGTTTCGATAATGAAGTATTCTGTCATGATGTTGCCAATCCACAATGCGGGAACAGAGGTTCGCAGGGAGGTTGGTGTTAATGGATTGAAGGGATTGTAAGACAAGGGGATCTGTGGAGGATGCAGACAATATTTTGTTGTGAAGAGCAATATCAATGAGGTTGACAAAGAGTGAAGAGGGGAGTAGAGTAACAGCATCATTGTTTGAGGAGTCATCCGGGCATTGGTCAGGGCAATGAGATAGAGAGTCTGGACCAGCCAGGAGTGCACCAGGCACATGGATCATTTTGAGATCGTGGTCCACGATGTTGAGAAGCCATTGTGCTTGTTGACAATTAAGTTTCTGTGGTTGTTTGAAATAGGTAAGGTTTTTGTGGTCCA
>JBBPKM010001143.1:0-10116 GCA_038089255.1 Austroboletus rostrupii | reverse complement strand
AAGACTAGTTGAAAAAACATGGAGAAAAAAAATGAGATCAGCCAGCTCCTCAGCAGTGTTCAAGAAATGATAGATCTTTGACTGAACATCCACTCATTCCCAGCCACCATGACCAATAGCAACACAAAGATTCAGTGGGAGAAGGCCTATGTGTATCGCACTGATCACATCATCGATTGGTGTACCAACAATCCAGACAAGTATATTCAGCTCTTTTTGGACTTGATATAGGATACAAAGGAAGAAGGATGGCAGAAAGCAACCTTGTCATCCTTCTGCAAGGCCATTTATTTGGAGCTCACACAGTACATTTTTAGGAATGATCTGGAGATCTCAGGTGACCTTAAGAAGAAGCTGCAAAGCCTGGTTTCAGCTACTCAATGCTAACTTACTGTATAAGTTTATTTTTCTTACTCCTGTATATCATTTAATGCGATTTGATTATAGCCTTCGTACCAAGTATAATGTGCAGGTAAAGTGCCTGGGTCAGACAGGTGCTGGGATGTCAATCAAGGACCTTGAAAGGTCAGAGCACACAAGTATGCTCCTTGGTGAGCTTTTTTTTTCTAAGCTCTGTTTGTGTACTCAACTGCTGAGGTAGGTACCATTGTTGCTAGTTTTCTGTGGTTTTCCCAGCTCCATGGATGGTGGAGGACCAATCCAGCCTACAACACAAGCTTTGTAACAGCTAACTCAAGGCAAGACTTCGCTGGCCATGCTGCCGCTCTCTTCAAACTCAAAACGTCCATGCAGTTCTCAGAAGACCCTGCCCCTGGTACCCTCTCCACTCCTGCTTCTCTCTTTGCTCCTGCTCTTGCATTCTCCTCCACATCTTCTGTGCTTGCTTCCCCTGCATCCCCCATATTTGCCTTTGTCCTCACTCTTAATTCCACCCCCACTCCTGCCACCTCACCTGGGCCTGCAGGTCTTTCAGTCCATACCTGGCCAGGAGATAAGGGCGATTTGCCAGAGGTGATTGATCCTAGATCAATTTTCTTAGATTTTTACTGGCAAATTGATGATAACAAGGATGACATGGATGACATCATCAATGATGTTGCTTCTTTGCCCCACCCTTCTATCTCACTTAATGATGAAGCTCTCCTATCCCCACTGCCCCACCCTCCTATCCTGCTTTATGATGCAACTCATTTGTCCCCACCACCCTGCCCTCCTATCTCACTCCACAACACAACTTCCCTGCCCCCACCCTGCCCTTCCATTTCACACCACGACACAGTTCCTTCACCCCACTGTCCTATTTTGCTCAACAACTCTGCTCTCCACCATCCCATTTTGCTCAACAACTCTGCTCCCCCACCCCGCCATTCAATCTCACTTAATGATAATACCCCTCTGCCCTGCCCTCCACCCCTTATGCTGAGTCAGTGGCAACTTGATATGGTAAATTGTCATGCCCGGCAGGTGTGGGTGCCATGTGAGTCAGCATTGCCAGAGAGCATATCTGATGACTCTGACTTGGAAAGGGCCCCAACAGGGACACTTGGAAGCACCCTCCTCAAGAGGAAGATATTGATGCTAGAGCCCACCTTCTCCAACTCCTCCAACAACATTTTTTTTCCCTCACAATATACTGCTACAATGTTAGGCTCAATGTCTGGGTCAACATGCAATGTTATGATTTTCCTTCTTTCCTTCTCTGCTCTGATCTGAGTTCTGTATGGACTAACTCTTTTTCCTTCTGATAACATATTGGACTACATCGTTATTGTACCCACTGCCACGGGTTTCCCTCATTACGTAATATCTTTTACCTATCGGCTGGTCATCAGTCATCTGATTGCCCAGTTCCACTTATGTTTTCCCTTCCTGTTGGTGGTCCGTGCTGTGATCTCTCCCTATATCAGTTTTGCATCATAGCAGATGTACTTTAGTTTAGTTCTCCTTGGATAATACCAAGTTTGCTTACTCCGAATTGTTCTCTTCTGATTCGACATTGAGCACACCAGATCCCGTCCTACTGTTGAGTGGACGCTATCTTAAAGACATCATATCAAACGACCACCTCATCATTTATCTAGTAAATCATCCAGTCATCATTCTTCCAAGGCTATGCTCCATCCTACCCAGTTGAAGCGTAACAAAAGAACTAAACTCATCAATTAGTGACTAGTCTTATCTAGATCGCCCACCATTCACCCAAACAGATTCTCTGATTGGCGACATCGGCAGGTCTCCCTTGCACCATCCATTGACACTAACTCATCCGAGGACATTCCCACAGATCCAGATGAGCCGATCAACAAAGAAAACCCAGAAGCCCACGCTCTTACCAGTAGACTTGAAAGATCCCTGACCATACCACGAGCACCAACTCCGCCAAGTCCGATCCCACAATCACAAATAGGAAGAATCTTTGCCTTTCCCCCCACAGTACCCCTTGCCCCTATCAATGCACCAATGTCCAATGCTCCTACCATGAAACCTACCAAACTTCATCTTGGAACTCTAAATGACTTCGATGGATCATATGCTAGAGCCATCCCCTGGCTACAATCAGTCCAAATGTATTTGGCAGTAAACGACAAACTCTATGACACTGCCAACAAACAAATTGCCTATGCCCTCTCTTTCATGAGAAAGGGACCACCCTTACTTGGGCTGACACGTTCTGGGAGGCCAAGCTCACAGCTGGAACCTTCACTATGGGAATCTGGGCTGACTTCGAAACAGAGTTCCACACCGTGTTCGAAAACACAGACCTCAAAGGAGACTCCCTTGCTTGGCTAGCTAGGGAACGAATCTATGAAAACCAAACAGGTGGATATAACCCTGCATGTTACGATCTATCTTTTCTTTTGGACTTATATCAGTTTCTCTTGCGATGCCCCTAACAGACTACTTCGGCATTGTATCTGCCGATACAGATTTTCATCCTTATGTCATTTTGCTTATGTCGTGTCTGGGTCTTTGTCATCCGATAGCCCAGCCATGTATTATATTTCCTTTCTCTCCTCTGGTCCATGCTATGGTACAATACCTATATTAGCAGTAATCATAGCACATGTACATTAGTTTAGTTCTCCTTGGTTAATACCAAGTGCCCCTTTGCTCCTCAGCATTCTCTTCTGTTGAGTTTATTGAGCACAGAGTCATCGTCCTACTCTTGAGTGGATGCTTCCTTGTGCTCCTTTATTGCAAGGTCTCTTTGATCTCTTTTACAGGTTTTATACATCTACGGTACTTGGTTCATCCAAGGCTATACTTGGTCCTACCCAGAACAAGTGTAACAAAAGAACTAAACTCTTTCGCTGCAACTAGCACCATCTAGCTCACCCACCATATCATTTAATTGCTTCTCTGGTTGGCAAAATTGGCAGGACTTCCCTGCACCCTCTACTGCATCCGAATCTTCGGGAGAAATACCCACAGATCCTGACAATCCTATTGACACCGAAGCCCCTGAACTTTGGCAGCTCAAGCAGCAACTTAGCAGCTCACTTATTATACTGCGTATACCAACACCACCAAGTTCTATGCCCCAACCACAAGCTGGAAGGATCTTTGCCTTTCCGCCTATAAATGTCACACCTGCAAACCCTACTGTCAACGTCATAGCACCCGCCATGTCTACCAACATAGCCGCTGCGAAACCTACAGAACTATGCCTTGGAACCCCTGAGGATTTTGATGGGTTATATGCTAGGGCGCTGCCCTGGCTACGGACAGTACAACTATATCTGGCCGTCAACAACAAACTCTATGAAACACCGAATAAACAGATTGCTTATGTGCTCTCATTTATGAAGAAAGGAACTGCTCTCACTTGGGCAGATACGTTTAGAGAAGCAAAACTGATAGCTTGCACCTTCACTCTAGGAGCCTGGGCTGATTTCAAAACGGAATTCCGTGCTGCCTTCGAGAATGCAGACATTAAAGGTGACTCACTTGCTTGGCTGGCATGTGAATGCATTATGGAAAATCGACGTGGTGGTTATAACCTCATACTTCAGAAATACATTTCCATGTTCCAGAGCAAAGTGGCCCTAACAGGCATCACTGATGATCAGGTACTGATCAACTACTTCGCTAGCAGCATCCCCATCTCTCTTATGCATTGCATTCAATCCATGGAAAAAGTACCTGATAAGGTGAAGGACTGGTATGCTAAGGCGACTCACTTCGCAGGAGTAGAAGAATGGGCAAATGAGATTGCGCACAATTGGAGCCGTGGAAATACAACATTCACCCCATTGTTCCAAACTCGCCAAGCACCAGCTCGTGACCCTAATGTGATGGATGTTGATGCTGTTACCATCAAGAAGCTTATGCCCAAGGAAAGAGAGAGATGTAGGAAGGAAGGCCTATGTTTCTTATGCTGACGAAAAGGACATTTGGTCAGAACTTGCCCGAACAACATGCAGATGCGTACCCTACCACCTTCACGTATGGTTAGGAAGGTTGAGGAAGAAACAAAAGCAAGCATCTCCAAGATGCAAGATGACGAAATCATAGGTCAAGTCAACCTGGGTTTTTAAATGGGAGAATGCCCGCTATGCATGTATCTCCCTCTTTAGATGTGTCATGTAATGCTGTACCAGTATCGATGAAGGCAATGTGTATCCCAGTTCAGATCATGATGCCTATTGACATGAACATCAAAGCCATCACAACCACAGCTCTTGTAGATTCCGGGGCTCAAGTATCTTGCATAGATTGGGAATTCACCTGATTACGAAACCTTCCCCAAACCCACCTCCCTATTCCTGTCACAATTCGGAATGTTGATGCTTCCACCAATAGTAATGGAACCATCAAGTTCAAAACCACCCTTTTCATTAACATCAATGGCTATGTATGCTCCACAGAATTCTACCTTATGAACTGTGGAAAAGAAACCATGATTCTTGGATTCCCCTGGCTAACAGCAGTTAATCCAGAGATAGATTGGAAAAAGAAGACACTTTGAGTCCCTGAAGAATCAGATCAATCAGAAGATCTTATAGCCGCACATGAACAAGAAAAGCAGCGAAAAGCAGCTTTATATGACCTCCAGAAGCCAGGATATACAGAATCCCCACCACAACATATCAACGTAGATGCCCTTGTTGACAAACACCTATTTGGCTACCTTGGTCAGACTGAAGGCGATGTCCTCTGCAGCACAATTTGTATCACACAAGATATGGCACACCTGAAGATGTTGTGTATGCTCTCGCGAACAGTCCTTGCCAATGGGCAGTTCATCCTGAACCCAGCCCTGACGTGTGCAGCCCTTACAATGTCTACAGAACTAGCGATACATGCAAAAAAAAAGGAAGAAGTAATAATACCACACCAATATGCAACCTTCACTGATATCTTTTCTGACAAAAATACCCTGCTCCCGCCATCGCAAGACTGCGACCATGAAATCAACCTAGCCAATACCTTTAAACCAAAGATCAGCAAACTTTATCCATTGACAGCGGAAGAACAAATGGCGCAAGACACATTCCTCAATGAAAACTTAAAGTCAGGGAAGATTTGACCATCTACATCACCACAGGCAGCGCCTTTCTTCTTTGTAAAAAAGAAAGATGGCAAACTATGACCAGTCCAAGATTACCAATACTTAAATAATCATACCATCCGAGATGCATACCCCCTCCCTCTCATTTCCAACCTGTTGGACAAATTATGGTCTGCAACTGTATTCACTAAATTCAACGTTTGCTGGGGGTATAACAACATTCATATCAAGGAAGGTGACCAATGGAAGGCTGCCTTCATCACTCATCGAGGTTTATTTGAACCTGTGGTAATGCCATTCGGACCTAAGAACGCCCCAGCAACCTTCCAACGATTCATGAACAAAGAATTTTGCAACCTCATCGCAGAAGGAAGAATTGTAATCTATATGGATGATATCCTCATTTTCTCCCTGGATCAGAAAACCCATGATGAAACCACCCGACGTGTCTTACAATGAATAAGAGAACTACACTTGCGCCTTCACCTCGCTAAGTGTCTATTTAATTCGGACACAGTGAAATACTTGGGAATGATTGCCTGTCCCAGTTTCCTTGCCATGGACCCCATTAAACTCGAGGGGATAGCGTCTTGGCCCACACCCACAAAGCCCAAAGAAGTACAATCCTTCCTAGGGTTTGCAAACTTCTACCAATGTTTTGTTCCGGGGTATTCTAATATTGCACGACCCCTCCTTGATCTAATCAAAAAAGACCATACCTGATCATGAACCATGACTTGTGACCAAGCCTTCTCCAAAATGAAAGAAATCTTTACATCCCAACCAGTTCTTCAGATGCCAGATTCGACCAAACTGTTCGCCATTGCTACCGATGCTTCCAAATATACTACTGGAGGTATACTCCTTCAAACTAACGAAAATGGCAAGTGGCAACCATGCTCCTACCTCTCTGAGACATTTTTGGCCACCGAAAGAAATTACAACATTTATGATTGAGAACTACTCGCAGTTATTCATGCTCTCGCCACATGGCGACACTGCCTCCTGGGTTCTTTTGCCCTGGTCCATGTATTCACGGACCATAAGAATCTTACCTACTTTAAACAGCCGCAGAAGTTGAATCATTGACAAGCCCAGTGGCTTTTGGATATTGCAGATTATGATCTATGCATTGAACATGTCCCCGGCACCCAACTTGTGGGACCAGACGCACTGTCCTGCCGCCCTGATCATTGCCCAGATGATTTGACTGACAATACGGAAGTTATGCTCCTCATGCCATCTCTATTTGTAAATCTAATCAATGCTGCCCTCCATAACCGCATTTTGGCCTCATCAGCAGTGGATCCCCTTGTACTGACCACCCTCCAATCTATCCAGGACAACCTCCCAGTTACACTCTGTTCCCGCTTGGCTGACTGGCAACATCGTGACGGCATACTTCTCTTTCATTGTCATATCTACGTCCCGCCTGACGTTTATCTCTGATGCTCTATCATCTCCCGTTTTCATGATCACCCCTCTGTCAGTCACCCTGGCTATTTGAAAATGCATCAACTCGTCGCCACTGAATTTTGGTGGCCTGGCCTCACTGCCTTTATCCATTTGTATGTTGCTGGCTGCAGCATTTGTCAACAACATAAAGTCAATACACATCCTACCATTCCCCCTCTCACACCTATCGCCTCCTCATGCACTTGTCCTTTCCAGCAGATCTCATGTGATCTCATCACCAGACTTCCCCTTTCTCATGGTTTCAATGCCCTATTGGTTGTGGTCGACCACAGGCTTACGAAGGGGGTAATTCTGTGCTCTACTACAAAAACAGTTACCGCAGAAGGAATAGTGCAGCTTTTTTACCACTCAATATACAGACACTTTGGGCTTTACAACAAAGTTATCTCAGACCGAGGTCCTCAGTTCGCTTCCGCATTTGCAAAGGAACCAGGAAAACTCCTCAAATACAAATTGGCGCTATCTATAGCATATCACCCGCAAACAGATGGAGAAATGGAAAGAGTTAACCAAGAGATAGAAACATACCTGCGGATTGTATGCAGAAACCACCCCTCCAATTGGACAGATTATATCACAACTGCAGAATTTGTCCACAATCATCGTCCCCACTCTATAATAGGCAAGTAACCATTCTTGCTAATTATGGTTACAAACCAAAGGCACTACCAGAGGTGGTATCACCAACGGATCTCCCGGCAGTGAAAGCACATCTAAAACAGCTTATCTTGGATAGACAGGAGGCAATCACTGCATATGACCTAGCCCAACAAACAATGACAGCATGAACTCATTGAAACTTTAAGCCATTCCAAGTGGGAGAAAGAGTCTGGCTGGAAGCACGAAATCTCCAATGGAACACTATAGACCCAAAATTTGCCTCCAAAAGAGAAGAACCATTTGAAATCGTTCAGGTACTATCGCCCATCACATACTGATTACGCCTCCCTAAAACCTGGAAAATCCACAATGTATTCCATGCCATGCTCCTAACTTGATATGCCGAAACTGAAGCATATGGGCATAACTTCCCATAACCTCCACCTGACCTTATCGCGGAAGAGGAAAAATACGAAATCGAGCATATCTTACACCATCACGGAAGGCCATCAGCCAGGTCCTACCTGATCTGATGGAAAGGATACACTGCTGAAGAGGATTCATGGCTCCTGGAAAAGGAGTTGTGACATGCATGGACCCTTCTCCAGGACTATAAAGCACAAGTTGCACAAGACGAAGAGACTAGAAACCTCTTAGGAATCTACAAACCATCATGTCTAATGTATCCACCATTTCTATCTCTTCCCCCTCCGATGTCACCCGATCCACTGCCCCATCTCCTACGTCTACATGC
Source organism: Austroboletus rostrupii (assembly GCA_038089255.1). Lineage (NCBI taxonomy): Eukaryota > Fungi > Basidiomycota > Agaricomycetes > Boletales > Boletaceae > Austroboletus > Austroboletus rostrupii. Next base: position 1,813 of record JBBPKM010001143.1, on the reverse strand, counting down.
TCCGTCACCCCTATCATCACCACTGCCACCATAGAAGCACTTGCACAAGAACTCTCCACCCAGTCGCTGTCCCCCCACCCATGCCTACCTCCTAGAGTTTCTTGGGGTTGAGAGGCTGAGGAACAATGGGGACCAAGGACCCCATCCCCATGTAAAGGTCACCCAGTCATGTATGCCATTCATATCCCCCGTGCCACTCACTGTTGGAAAGAACCCCTCACTGGGGTTGTCAAAGCTATTGCATATGATCAGATTCTCACTGACCCCCGTTTTGCAGCATGCATAGATGCTCACATCGACCCAAACTCTGCCCTTCATTCTCTCTACATGGTGTACTTACAAACCACATCACTTGTGGCAATGGAAAACCTATTATTGCAAAAAGAAAGAACTCAAACTGAAGGGCAAAGGCTGCTACAAATCCACGCAGCCATGAAGGATTATTTGGTGACAGCCATGCACGAATTGAACTTCACTGACTTCTTCCTAGACATAGATCGATACAGCCAAGCCTTTGCGAACAAACCTCCATTAGAAGCATGCCTATCAGACACCCCCTCCACTCCATCTGCATCCTCCACGCCCCTTCATACAGACGAAGAAAGATATGCAGCAAGAGTAGATGCTTGGTGGTCAGGCAATAATGGAGAAAATCCTTTGCCAGCCAACCATCCTTGTTATAACCAAGCCTGTTATTCTTGTCATCGACTAAACCATATCCAGGTAGACTGCTCAGTTTATCAGTGTAATCATTGTCTCCGGTGGGCCCCTGGCCATTGTGCAAATCGATGTCCCCTCCAACGATCTATCCCTCAACTGTCCCCATCCACTTCATCATCTTCCATCTCCTCACACCAGTCCTTTCGGGCACACGCTTCTGCCTGGTTCCCCTCTGTCTATGGACTGCCTGTCTCATCCGATAGATTACATACTGCCTCTACACGTACACAGGGAACTAATCATACATGCCCCTACCCCATTGTGTGTCGCTGGGGTACTTCTTATCCAGTACAATGCCCAATCCCACCTTCACCTCCCCCCTCCAATGATGGACTCAACAATGAGGCATATGGTAACATCACAGGATCCCCATATGGATTGGACTGCAGGTTGAATTAGTCCGTCGCTGAGCTAGGACGATAAACAGGGGGTAATGTTATGATCTATCTTTTCTTTTGGACTTATATCAGTTTCTCTCATGATGCCCCTAACAGACTACTTCAGCATTGTATCTGCTGATGCAGATTTCCATCCCTATGTCATTTTGCTTATGTTGCGTCTAGGTTTCTGTCATCCAATAGCCCAGCCATGTATTATATTTCCTTTCTCTCCTCTGGTCCGTGCTACAGTATGATACCTATATTAGCAGTAATCATAGCACATGTACATCAGTTTAGTTCTCCTTGGTTAATACCAAGTGCCCCTTTGCTCCTCAGCCCCAGTGAGAAAGAGGGATATGAGGTCATATGTTAGCATATGGAAATTGTATGTCAGCATATGTAAATATAGGCATAGGTACATATATGAGCGCATGCGGAATGGGCACCAGCATAGCTGTTTTTTGTAGGAGTACAAATGTGACCATACCGGATCTATGCCATATAGGTCCCATAGGCTCTCATAGGGCTCACTTGTTCTCAAAAGCGGATTGGGAATATGAATGAAATCATATGCCATTCTATGCCTTACAATGACCTACGCACTCCTATGAATCCCAAGACATGAAATGATCCCGGTTGCAATCCCGCCCCCCGCCTGCCCGCCCGTTCCATCCGCACTCAAGCGCAGTGGCCACGACCACATCGTCCTTGGC
>JBBPKM010001142.1:0-10123 GCA_038089255.1 Austroboletus rostrupii | reverse complement strand
GTGAGTAGGCGACAGACTGAACTGCATCTGTGTGTCCTTGCAATGGACCTGCCATACACTGACCAGTAACAGCATTCCAAACCCTGATGGTATTATCTGAAGAGCCAGAAACAATGTGGCTGCCATTAGGTGAATAGGTGACAGCCCAAACTGAAGATGTGTGCCCTTTCAATGGACCTGCCACACATTGCCCAGTAATAGCATTCCATATTCTGATGGTTTTTTCTGAAGAGCCAGAGACAATGTGGCTGCCATCAGGTGAATAGGCAATAGCTAAAAATGAATCTGTATGCCCTTGCAAAATTGCTGCGTACTGGCCAGTGATAGCATTCCAAATCCTTATGGTCTTGTCATCCGATGCAGAGACAATGTGGTTACCATCAGGTGAATAGGCAATAGCCCAAATTGAAGATGTATGCCCTTGCAATGGACCTGCCACACACTGGCCAGTAATGGCATTCCAAATCCTAATGCTTTTATCTAAAGAGCCAGAAACAATATGACTGCCATCAGGTGAATAGGCAACAGAAAAAATTGAATCTGTGTGTTCCTGCAATGGACCTGCTATATATTGACCAGTAACAGCATTCCAAATCCTGATGGTATTATCTGAAGAGCCAGAGACAATGTGGCTGCCATCAGGTGAGTAGGCAACAGCCAAGACTAAAGATGTGTTCTCTTGCAATGGATCTACCACACATTGACCAGTAATAGCATTCCAAATCTTGATGGTTTTGTCTCCTGAGCAAGAAATAATGTGGCTACCATCAAGTGAATAGGCAACAGCCCAAACTGAAGATTTGTGCCCTTGCAATGGACCTGCTACACACTGACCAGTAATAGCATTCCAAATTCTAATTGTTTTGTCTTCTGAGGCAGAGACAATGTGGCTTCCATCAGGTGAATAGGCAACAGACTGAACTGAGGATATATGCCCTTGCAATGGACCTGTAATACATTGACCAGTAATAGCATTCCAAATCCTAATAGTCCTGTCCCAAGAGCCAGAGACAATATGATTGCCAGTAGGTGAATAGGCAACAGCCCATACTGAAGATGTATGCCCTTGTAATGGACCTAACATGCACTGCCCAGTAATAGCATTCCATATCCTGATGGTTCTGTCTGAAGAGCCAGAAACAATGTGGCTGCCATCAGGTGAATAAACAACAGAAAAAACAGAATTTGTATGCCCTTGCAATGGACTTGCAACACTCTGACCAGTAACAGAATCCCAAATCCTGATGGTTTTGTCCAAAGAGCCAGAGACAATGTGGTTACCATCAGGTGAATAAGCAACAGATTGAATAGAAGATATATGCCCTTGCAATGGACCTGCCACACACTGCCCAGTAATGGCATTCCAAATTCTGATGGTATTATCTGAAGAGCCAGAGACAATGTGGCTTCCATCAGGTGAATAGGCAACAGCCAAAACTAAACATGTGTGCCCTTTCAATGGACCTGCCACACACTGACTAGTGATAGCACTCCAAATCCTGATGGTATTATCTTCTGAGCCAGAGACAATATGGTTGCCATCAGGTGAATAGGCAACAGAAAAAACTGAAGATGTGTGCCCCTGAAGAGTAAGGATATCACTTGGCCAACTTGATGGATGATTCATGGTTACCAAGGAATAATGTTGCAAGTGGGAATGCCACAGTTGCCTAAGTGGAGAGAAACTAGGTGTTTGAGGCATTGCTGACAGATAGATATGAGGAGTGGATTGTTGAATAACTGGAGCAAATACTTGGATGAACTGACAAGACTCCAATGCCAATGTGGCAATTTCATATCCCTGAAAATATCATCATCATTATTTTTCTTTGGTTTTAATGAAAGTCTTACTTTGGTCCATTTTGCTAGGGTGGAACATGTCTGTAAGGCTAGGATACATCCATTGGGGGATGAATAAGAGAGAAGGCTCATGGCTTCTATCCAGAAGGGGAAAAATGTCTTGAAGAAGGTAGTCACAATGTTCAACAATTCCATGGTGCATTCTGTAAGCTGCAAATGATCCATCCAATACCAGCAAGCATATGCAAAGTGTGGGGGGATGGCCTTGGCAATCCTACTCTGTATGTCAGAAACTTCACAGTTAAGCAGTCTTGAATCTTCTAGATTGCACATGTTGAACCTAAGCATTGCTTGCATGCATTCGAGTAGAGCTGAGCCAAGAGAAAGGGAATGGTGTGGTTGAATGTCAATGTGAAATATTTTGCTTCGATTGGCATCCAGTAAGAAATCACGAAAGGAAGTGTGAAGAGGACGTATGGGCTTTTCCTCGTTCTGTGCACCATCCAATAGTGATCCAAGTAACTTGACAACATCATCTATGCCAAAAGCATCACCAAACAGTGCAGTGAGAGAGCTAATGGAGAGAGGTTCCTTGAGAGCAAGGACAATGGCCATCACATCTTGAAACTGCTCTAGGGCATCTTCGGATGTGAAGAGGTAACCAAGAATACTAAGGTACAGGCTATCTAGGTAGCCACCACCATTTTTGACAGTAGACAAGAGCTTTTGAAGCCGCTTACGCGGGTCAACACCACGCGCGTTGATAAACTTGCATGCTGCTGAGGTCCACTGGAAAAGATGTTGGGAATGCTCGACGAGCAGCTCGCACCATTTGTCATTCGGCCACAATGTATCAAGTTTGGAGGAGCAGTCACGGAGGGAATAAGCAATAAACTTGCTGATATCTCCTTCAATCTCCACCTTAGAGACATCCGCAAGGGATCTATGTGCAATCTGGGGACTCGATGGGAGAGCTTTAAGGATATCTTCCTCAGGTCGCGTCGTAATCAGGAAGCGGATATTTCTTGGCAAGCTACAGCCCGTGATGCTAGAGAGGGTGTCTAGAAACTGGGAGCGATCGGCCCATTCACCGCTCTCATCGAGCGCGTCCAGGACTATTATCAAAGGGCCTATGACATGGATATCATTGCTCGGTCCGACGACGAGCCGCTCAAGTTGTTCAGATGGTGAGGTCGACGTTCGAAGCCCTATATCATCCTTTATGACCCTCCAAAGTGCCGACTTGAATAGAGGATCGCAATCCGCAAGGTTGCGTGCAATGGTACTGAAAACGTTCTGTGGACTGCGCTTCGCGATGTCGCTACGAGAGAAGCAGTACGACGATCCAAGCCGCTTTTGTTCATCATAGCGTCGAGCAATTGAGTGCGCGATAGCCGACTTTCCAGACCCCGCAACGCCAGTGAGGAGGCATATTCTAGGTGCATCCTCTGCAGGATCGTCGAGAATGCTGCAAATATCTCTTATCACAGCCTCCCGTGTTCCCGGTAAGCAACTCTTCTCCCAGACATATCTAGCTTCGGCTGCATACAGTATCCCACTGAGGTCAATGGTCTCTGCTGCTGCTACATCCCACAACCATGAATTTCCCTCTGCAATTCAAGAGAGGCGTCGCCTACCTAGTTCCTGCAGAGTGTTCATCATCCGAAAAACGATGATTCCAGACTGCAGAGTAACGCCAGCCAAAAAGTTCTTCTTTAAATCTTCAAGCTTGTCCTCGAAATCTGCAATCTTCTTATCGACATCGTCAAACAGATGCTTCATCGTCCGAAGCCCTATACATGAATGTCAATGTCAATAGCATTAAACATTTAAATATCGGGCTTTGACTGACAAAACTCCTTCTGTTTGGCATAGCTTGCAATGAAGTATCCACACTCCGTCACTTGCTTGAGCAAAGGGATGAGAGCCTTTTCGTGCACCTTGACTACCTTGAGGGGATCGGCATCTTGAACGAAATCGAAAACCTCGCTCAGTTTTCCCGCCAAGCGAACAGTCCGCTCGTCCCGGTTTTGCTGGTTTACGACCGCCTGCATCCAATTGTAGATTAGCGTAATCAAGAGCAATGAAAAAGAGAACACACCTTTTCGGCCGCTGATAAGACAGACCAGGCAAAGGAAACGTAAGGGTGAATCTGTATGACGTTCGAACGGGAAGCCCAGGACAGCAAGGATAAACATGTACCTCTGCGATACCATCAACGACCTTGTTCAACAGCTCCACTCTCTGCAATAGCACTTTCCACACGTCCACTTTCCCCATCTCGCTTGCCTCTTGTAAAATATTTGGAGCGTCCGCCACTACCGTATCCGCCTGGGTAATCAAGTGTGGTGCAGATCTGAGCACGTCGATCGCCTTCATCGCCCCTTGAACGGCATCAGCAACTTGAAGTCCATCCAAAATGTCGCTCTCAGCACATTCGCATTCCAAAGAGAACTTGATTGTAATTCCAGAGTGCTCCGACCCCTCGGGAGTGCTACCTCCGAGAGGCACTTGGACCACTAGGGTTCAGGGATTGCGTCAGAGAAACATGACAACGAGACAAGGCTCTTACCTCCATTTATCGACTTTTCCAGAAGCCCAGAAATTGTGTCCTTAAACGCTCCGACGACTTTGGATTTTCCAAAGGTATATTTCTCACACACAGTTGTAACGAAATCGAGGCTATCGTTCGCATAACTAGCGGTATTTAATTCTCCATGGCAGGACAATGGATATGGACGTACTTGAAACACAAGATCTGATCCCAAGAAGTACAGTTCATTTTCTTCATTTTCTTCGTCACCTTGGAGGTATCGCCGACAGAAAGTTTGATGTAATATTGATTCTTCCCGGGCCAATTCTTGCCCCGATGAGACTGATCTCCTTGAGTATGAATTTCAATATCTAGAAAGAAAATAAGCTAGGAGAGAGCGGAAGGCGATGAGCTTGATACCCTTGATGACAAGAGTCTTGCTTTTCGCCCTGGAAGCGCTTTTGGTGTCAAGAAAAAATCAAGTTGAATAACACAGATGCTCGTACACATCTAAATTCGTGCTCTGAATTGTATTTCCGGGATCCATGGCTTTGCAATTGAAGCTAGCGCAGCTGACAGTAAAGTAGTTTAAGGTTGAAAATACTGGCACCCGTGACATGCTTGTTCCCCGTGCCTACTACCTCATTGGGAGGCTCGTCTTACGTCATCCCTGAAGAGGCGGCGTCGCCTTAGCTCACTCGCGGACGACGCTGGCATCATGTACGTCTCCACCACCTCATGCTCACCCGCTGCTATCATTCGCCGCTCGCCGTTGCACAGCCAAAGCGCAGCTGTCCTACACTTACGCCAGTCACACCCCCACCATGTGGTGTACAGAATACTTTCGAGGAAGGAGCGGCGTCATGTCCGACGAGTCGTAGTGCAATAACACCTTCAACTGGGCGATATCACCGTTGAGAAAATCTGAAACAAGGTCCATTGCGAAAGCTGCGCGGTATCCGTGGGCATGTATGCCTGTGCGATGCAAGGTCTGGGTGAGTGCTATGACAATGACTGGCTATTTTGGTCTGCATAATACTAGACATGAACTGGAGGGTCGATTAACCGAACTCGATGAGTATGGTATAGGCCATGGCGACGCCTAAAAATGTGAGAGTTCAAAAGAAGGCGCACGTACCATAAAAGCGTGTTAAAAAAGTGCCAAATAATGTCAAAAATCTTGAGGGTCGTTATAAGAACCAATGGCTTTGATGTCTCCATTGACGAATAGGATATCATCGGGTCTCATAAGGTAGTCGAAAGCACGGAGAGAAAGTCTGGGATGCGGTGGAAAGAAATAGTCGAGCGGACAACAATGAATGATGTTCTGACAGTTTTTAGAGTATGAGGGGGAACAAAAACTCGTCAGTGGTTCGACACTATTGGTCTGAGCGAATTCCAGCTCGTATTGCTCAAGTTCTGCATAAGAAGTTGTAGGGATTACATGCTTGTTGCCGTTTAGAGCAATCTCCTCCGTATTGCTGAAGGGAACACGGGTGCGCGGGAAAGGTGGTGAGGATGGTGCAAAGGGAGACAACTTATCTAAGGGTGCATCTGTGGACGGCTCCGAAGTAGTGCATGACGACATGCCGTCTGTTGCCAGCCAGGGATGATGATGCCGCCGCTGTGGAAGACGGAGCGTAGGGTAGAAAGGGCGCTCAATGTTTCCTGAGGTGAGTCCGGGAGCGGAAGATGACGAACTGGGCGGAAAGGGAGATGGACAGGAACAGAGGGGTGGATGTGACAGTGGCAACGTCTTGTAACATATGCCGGCGCTTTCTCGTACGCAATCGACCAACACGGGAGTCACGAACAAGCCTTATAGTGAAGGCATTCGATGACAAGCTTACAACTTGGTAGGGCTCTGTTGAAACTAGACAGGCCAAGACTTCAGCGTTCACGAGAACGACTACTGGCAAGGGAAAAGTTACTATGAGGCGGGCCATGATATATATACAGGCGAACTGGAATGCTAGGACGGAATATAAGCCGTGACTATGCTGAGTACTCCTAATGAAGATATCAACAATGGAGGTCAATTACAGCCTGTTTCGGACCATAACTGAATTGAACTGCTGGGACCACCGAGAGAGCCTAAGCTAGGGGACAAAGCAAAGGACTCGAGAGTGACTTGGGTGAGCTTGCCAGTCAATGATTAGGACCGCTTGTAGTGTAAACGATCCGTGAGATTCGAAGATAACAAGACTTGAGTACATGCCAGCTACACCTAGTAGCCTATATACATGCGACGGCTATGGCGTTATAACCATGCGGAGACGGTGCAGAAGCAAGACTGTATACGATGTAAGGATCCAGAATACCCTAGAATGATGATGACGCTACGAGGGGGCGAAAACGTGTCATGCCATGGGGAGATGAGCAGGCTAGCATGAACGTATTGGATTCGACAGTTCAATTTCATACTCCCATATCCAGTACAAAACTAATAGAACATTTCTTTGGAATTCAACTTCAAGACGCGTCATCTACCTAGCGATTGGATTTCGAATGCCACCGTTTTCTAGACCACGTCAGCAACATACCCTGGGGGTTCTCAGGGACCTTCGTTGATCCCAGCTCGATCGCGGTCCCAGCGGCAACATCAAAGTCATCTTCTGAAAGGAGCCGCCCACTCAATAGTTTTCCCATATGTGTCGGCTCGATGCGCATGCCTTTCCTGCGGATGTTCATCAACGTCCGTAAGGACTTGAGCGGCGAGCTCTGGAACGCGTGCTCCCCAGCCTGCAGGTGCATCGGCCGCGTATTGGGCGAAATGAATCCGTCACACGCAACCTCTATCTCCTCTTCATCTTCCAGGTCCCTCGCATACACGCACAGGAACCGACACAGCCGGATATATGTCTCGTAGTCCTTGAGGTAGATCTGCCCAGCGAACACGTTCAGTTGATCCATAAGCGACGACGGGGACGTCCACTCGGCAGAGACAGCGGGGATGCTGTACAGGGCAAGGTCGTCGCATGGTGTCATGGACCTATTGACGCGGGGTGTGTACACGTGGAGGTGTATATTGTTGCTCGATCTGATAAAGGGCAACAAGTGGTTGACTTCATAAGGACTGAGAATGACGAGTACGCGTTCGCCAAATCTCTTGCCCGAAACAACCCACTGAACAGGGCGCAGATACTGGTCCGGGCCCGTCTTTCCTGTCAATCTGACAGTATTTTGAAAGTCTTCTGTCGCCAGCACCAGAGGACTCCAGACGTGTGTTTCCTGGGAAGCAGCAGCAGTCGTATCAAGCACCGTAAACGCTGGGAGGAAAACTTTGGTGTGTATAGGGATGAAGCCTGACTTTACAAAGCTGGCGACGTCCGGGTGAATTGAATGGCTTGCTGGTATGACTCTTGGCGGGTGGCGTTCTACTTGACGTTCACGTTCTGCTTCGTGAATAACCTCCCGCTCTTGTTCTTCATCCATACCCACATTGGAAAATGACAGCACTCCGAGCTCGACACAACGCTGGCGAATGTCCGGGACGTTCAGTGGAAATGGGTTGGAAGTGTCACGCGGCCCATAGAGTTTTTCCAGCTTCTTGGCCTCTGGTTGAAGCCACTGCTTTGATAGTGCTGTTAGCGAAGATGGTGAATCTTCCTTGCAAAGGCTAGTCCAGGCGCGATATCGGGATGTATGATCTATCCCTTGTTGTGCCCAATGAGGGACCCGACGGTGAATGTCTTCACACGTTTCACGTATGGCCCATTGCAGAATGTCCATAGTATCAACGACGTCTGAAGGGTCGTTCTTGCCAGAAATCGAGCGAATTCGCCGATCAACCTCGAGCGGCGCGAAAAACATAACAGAATGACTGAGGCCGAGCTTCCGCATCCTCATGCAACCTGTGAATGACCCACGATCTAGTCAGTGACGTGAGAACAACAGTCTTTCAAGCTATACACACCCTGAGTCAAACGGTCCTTGGTTACCCTAGGGCCCAACGTGACAGCAGCCCGGAATCCGCTGGGGAATGTAATGTCAGTACCACGCGTGTGAGCATCGTCAAGGTATACAATGCATTGATCTAGTTGCCGTGCGAACGGCGATGATAGGAAAAGCTGCGTGCTTCCGTCTCGCAATCGCACCGTCAAATCGTCGTCTTCGTCGAAATAAATCGCAGCACTGGCATCCGGGTTGATGTCCAGCCACGTCTTGGCCAGCTCCTGATTCTGTAGATCAAGCATTTGAGCGCCGACGTCCAATAGGACGCGAATCGCGGGTTTTTGGGTAACCAGCATCTGGAGGAATTCGTGTGTAGTTCGTCGTTCGCCATTCTTGTGAGTCATACACAAATAGTGCTTGTTCTCTGGCTGCAATAAATACGATAGAACCTTGGCATTAGTTCCTCTCTGATGGTCCGGGTCGCGCTGAGTGATGTGCAGAGGTAATAGGTATTGACCGTCGTTAGTTCCCGAAAATCCTGAAAGTATTGTTGGCTTTAGCGAACTCAATAGATGTCCTACTCACCAGTCAGCAGACGTTCTTTCTTTTCTGCCAAATCCCAGCCCGAGCACGACAACTTGGAGGGAAACTCTTTAGCTTCTTTCGGGAATACGACACTCGAGAGATAGAAATTGACTGTTGCCCGATTACGCGAGAAGAGAGGGAATATAAACTTGTCCCATTGTTCCAGCGACTTGATGTTGATGCCACTCAAAGTCTGCAAATACGCGGGTATGTCAGGCCGGTCTCCGACCCAGAGATCGTAATTCAGTGTTGGGTCCTCTTGTTTAAGCAAAATTTCGAAAGAAAGTCTTAGCTGATCTTCGCTGAGACCGCCATAGTAGTAGGATAGACACGTCAGAATGATAGCAATATCCGGATGTCCGAACTCGGCTCTTTGCGCTGGAACGTCTTTCGCTCTATACGGGACTGCAAGCATGGTCCGCGTTGGGGCGAGGCCATAGTCCACCCGCCACCGTCGCTCCCTAAACGCATACAAAAGAATACCTGTGGCCAAGAGGCCTCGCAACAGTAGAAGGCCACCCCACATAGGAGTTTGCTCAGAGTACTTTTTTACCAGTTTGACCTCCTCAGCATGGATTTGCTCACAAGATATGAAGTTTCGAATCGCATCCCTAACACCCGAGCGGAGCTGCCCAAAGCTAAAGTTGGGAAGTAAACCATCAACGACGTCTTTCACTATCCGCGAGATCAACTCTTGACCAGCGTCCCCATGCAAGATGCGAAGATGGGCAAACGACCCAGCTGGACCACGCTGATACTCCACTCCAAGTGGGAAAGACTCTTGGAGAGAAGGCGCATACTTGTCCACGAGACCAAGAACTTGTTGTGTAGTAGTCCATCGTTCGGGGAATCCCTCCATGTGTTGCTGGAGGCCGATGGTGTATACCAACTGATATCGGACGTGAAGAATTTCGTCGCTCTCGTCTAGAATATCTCGGGAATGTAAATGGAGCCATTTCTGAAGCTTCAGCAATAGGCTTGCCAGCTGCGGGTCTTTTTGTCGCAGTATTTGCTTCTCTACACTGATCAGCCTGAGCGATAAAATGTGCTCTGGTTGAACGACCAAGATTCCACGCTCCTTCATACAGTTCGACATGATTTCATGGAGAGCAGTTACTTTTTGAGGATCGATTTTTATGGAACGGGAGAATGGAATGTAATATACTCGTCTGTTGACAAGCCCCCCGAGGCGATTCACGAGAAGGTGAATCATCTGTGTTGTCAACGCCTTTGGAACGATGACGCGAATGAGTTGGCTGCTATCGGCGAGATTGACGACGACGATAGGGACAATCACGGATGACTTTCCTT
>JBBPKM010001141.1:0-10126 GCA_038089255.1 Austroboletus rostrupii | reverse complement strand
TAATCCGTTGCTCTTTGCACAAAGCTTTCAGCTGGGGAACAGTTAATTTACTGAGATCTGATGGAGTAGAAGTCATGATGATGATGGTGGTGGTGGTGGTGGTGTGGATCAAACGTGACTCAACATTACCAAGGAAAGCAAAAGCAATACGACAGCATTCACATACAAAGCTCAATTCATTTGCTTTTCACCCAGCAGTCCAACAACTCGCCGACATTCAGCCCGCTGTCCCCCAGGTGCCTGGCACTCGCCTTTCGTTTTCTTCGTCTTCTCTCTGGAGTTTTGTTCCACAGAGTGTCCTGTGGGTAATTTGAACGAATCCTCGCGCGAATCCATTCATGGGGGGCAAAGGGTTGCCTCTCCTAGATAGAACATGTGTGACTAGTCGCACGAATGTGTACGATAAACTATCGATTACCTGGTTAGTGGTTGCGCGCCGCTGCTGTTCTCTCAACTCCTCAACCAGCGAAGGAAGGATCCGGACGATGCGGCGTTCCACTGGGGGGCCATACAAATCATCGGGATCGTCATCGTCGGCCGCATTCTGTTGAGGCTGGGATTGGACTGTCGTTTCACCGGCCTCCGGCTTTGCCTGCCGTCCGGGTTTTCTAGTTAGAACTCACGCCACACACGTCTGCGAGAGGTTTGGATCGGATTACCTGATTATCAGATGGTGACGGAGATTGAGTTACTGAGGGAGTGGTACGCGATGTAGATTCGACAGATGCGAGCCCCATCGTGACATCTTCGTCTTCGGTGGAGGTCATCGTGACACTGCTCAAGGATTGTCGTTCATCACTGTTTTCTTGCATAACGGTCTCGGTAATCGTGATGGTTGCCTGCCTGGGTTGCGTCGGGGCTGACTGTGGTTGCACATGGGGTCGATGCACTGCAGACGGCCTCTTGGCCATAAAAGTACGTTTCACTGGTGTTTTCTCTGCCCGCTCCCGCTGTTCGCTTTCTTCGTGCCGCGCAGGAGCATCGATGTTCTGCAGAACGCTCAGGGGTATACATCAGGGATTATCAAGATTAAAACGTACCAACGTGGCAGGCACTGTCGAGCCGGCGCGAGGACCCGTGACAGCGTCCGAAATATTGGACGTCTTGGTATCCCCGGGAAAATGAGACACCGTCAGATCTCGACCGGACGCCGCTGGACTATTTTTCGAGATGCTCTTTCTGCACCGTCTACATGTCCACGCCGCAAGATTGTTGGCCTCGTCGCCGGCGTTGGTGGCGCGCATCCGTTGGATGAGTTCATCATCCTCCATGGGCGGCATGAGGCATCCTGTGGGGGTGTTCATAACACACTGAGCAACGCTACGGGTGCGTACTGTGGTGCCACGTCTTGAAACAACCTCGGCAAGCCAGAAGAAATTTAGAAGGGCCATGCTCAGTCCCCCCGCAGCGCTGACAGGACTCGGCGGACAACATGGTAGTTAGGGTTAGGGTTAGCTACCCGACCGGGTGTTACTTAGTTTGGCTAAGGATTCCAAATTGTCAAATCATCCCAGTAATTATCGACCGTAATATTCACGGGTCAAGACAACGAGAACAAGGCTGACTGATGATAAGACCGTATTCACAAACCAGACCTTACTGATGGAGCGTTCGTAAGCATGCATGACTTGAGCCAAAACAGGATTCTTTGTGGGCAAAAATACAGTGTGGCGAGAATATTTTGTGATAGCAGAAAAGACAAAATGCCAAAATCAATGGTATTTTCTTGATATCGTCGTTGATGGAAGGAGGTGACGTGTCCACAGTAATGTCTATGATGCCTCTTATTTACATACAGCATGAACATCATTGTGCCTGTGCTCGTGAGCTCATCGACATCCTTCAGAGGTATAGCAGCTTGCATTGCAATCAGTGCGGTCTGTGAGTCGGGCGTACTTAAGTTCGATCCTTTAATTGAAAAACGCATCACGAACCTGGAATAGGCAACCGATTCTAATATTTGCAATCATAAAACATATCTCTTGGGTTGCGCTACAAAGATCTGAAGTTATATGATAGTACAGACCAAAGTGGATTACACTCATATATTTAATATGTTATCCAACATGATCATAAGACTCCACCCAATAGTCATTGTAATATAATTGGACGTAATGATCCAGCGTGTATGAAGAATCCTACAAGGCCTGAGTGGCACTGACGAAAAAATATGCAAGCATACTGGTAGTACACAAGTAAATAACTGCTCGTTAGCCAGTTACTATTTCACCCGCAAGACGTAAGAAACGTACTACGTTCCTGATTGATACAAGATAAACAACGCGTCAACGATCACGCGCCCTGAAGTCACTACACACCCATGAAGGAAACAGTGGCATATAAAAACACCGATATCAAAAGGACACTAGTAATAGTATGTGTATAGAGAAACCGCAAGCCTTGAATAGCCGCGGTGAGATTATTCCAGATCGTTTGGTGTATATCTTTTTGATTGCGAAAATAAACAGGATGCCTCCAATAAAGACGAGAGATATAGTTTCTGCACTTTTCCCTAGGCGACAGTCGGTCATTTTGCAAGTTCTTATGTAGCTGCTTTTTCGTACATATGGTTTTGCCTAAGTGGAACCCCAACAAAAGACATAATACGCCAGAGACAATCGTAACAAGTCCGACGAAGTCAATTCTTTCACGTGCCCATGAAATGACTTTGCTTGGTGTGGGTTGAGGTTTAAAAAGAAGAACAAGATGGCACTTGCTATATTACCAGTCGGTCTGTTCAAGCCAATGTCAAATGAAACACCTTGGTATCGTATATCAGACTCAGTCGAGCGCGGTAGCGTCAGACTATATATTCACCTATCGTATATCAGACTAAGTACGAGTCAGTATATGTAGGTCAGTAGGTAAAATGTATGCTCACCTCAGTCGAGCGCGGTAGCGTCAGACTGAGGTGTTGGAATGTAACTACTCGTCTTATGTACGGATGGAATGCATAGGTTTGTGTATGTAAAGCGCTCCAACGGATCACTATCAAGGGTGGGGAAAGGGTTACAACGTGCTAATGGTGAAACATGCTAATCGATAGAGGGAAAGAAACATCAGAATAGTCCGTAAGTACAGAGGAGATTTGATGTCCCTGCGCATCAGGGGCATCAACGGCTGTGCGTGCGCTTGCTGATTCCGACACTTGGTTCAGAAGAAAACACCGACAATTTGATTCAGAAGCACCTTAGGTCTAAAATCAGCAACTGACACGTCTAACATACCATCGCTAGGAGGCATGCCGGCTGAGAGCCTAAATAGGGCGTTGAACTCGAAAAGATAATCAAATCAAAAGGGACCTTATACTCCGCATAATAACACTACACAAATTAATGATTTCCATTTGAAGTACAAATACATCATGGTTACTTACCCGACGATGCCGAAAGTTGCACCGAACGTTCCTACATATTCCCCCCGCTTGCAAAATATAGTCGAGAAACAGGCAAACAAGGTCATAAAACTTACTCTTCAGGGGGCACAATGTCGGTCACAATGATTCGGATCACCTGTATCGTGCCCCAGCCATCCATGCCTCGCATGGCGCACGCAGTTGTGAGCCACTCCGTGCTCTGCGCAGCGCTGCACAACGCTGATACTATCTAGGAACAAGCATACAGTCACGGATTCACTTTGAAACCCAGAAATGCAGACCAAAAACAGGAAATACATGCGTACAACACTGGTTTTTTAACCTATGCATGTCATGAATAATTTAGTTTTGAAAGAAAGCTCGTAACACACCCGACATGACGGAGAGTTTTCTGTACACAGGCCCTATGGCTGCAGAAGAAAGCGTGTAACTAGGCATTAGGTCGTGTTTCGAGTTGCATGGCCGGTACCGACCTTCCAACCTAGCCGCAATTGTATCTCCGCCTAGCTAGGCTGCAATGCTAGGTAAAATAGTAGCAACGACGGTCCATGCTGTGCATGCAAGATAGAGTGAGAATAAATGTAAGAGCATTGATGGTATACCTGATCGAGTGCAGCAAGGAAGACGGAACTCATGAAACCAAATTTATGATTAAAAGTTTTTTTTGGCAAGATTTGCTGCTCATTATCCCTCCAAGATGTGCCTGGTGGTGATGGTTCCCTGGGGAGTACAGCGGAAGAGAACATGGTGAAACCGAACAAGACCGGGACGGGAGGAAGAGTCTGCGGATGATCAATGGCCTTCCGCATTACGGATAAAATCTAAAAATTAAAAAAGGCCAAACTGCATCCCCAGAAAGACAGCATGAAAAACGAGAATGCTTGTGCAGGTTTCGGTTTCGCCATGACCAATCGATCGTAGTGTCATTCGCATGCCACAAAGTTCATTACGTACTTTCGTTCCGGATCGCAGAGCACCTACGGCCGTTTAGAGGCTCCCGACAGTAACTTGTGTGAGAGATGAATCAGTGATTGATGATCCCGAATACTCGAGTACTGAGTATTTCCTCCACCACTGGGTACGTCATTGTGCACCGGAAGATATACGATTAGTTTCGACCATCGTTCCATTTCGGCCGTGCAAACCTTATGTGACACGATCAAGACCAGATGCTTACTAAATCCAAAGCCAGGAAGCATATTGTCCGTCGTTCTCGCAGTCAGTTTCCCTGTCACCACCGTTGCCTTCGGGGTGGGAAATAAGGCCTCGAGGACATGGTATGAGTGGGCGAGAGCCTACCATTGGTGTTAGCGACTGACATTTGCGCAGCATTCAATTCCACAATGACTGGACTAAGCCCAAGTTACCAGCATAGACTTGCAATCTTGAAAAAAACTATTGGGATGCGCATCATGGAAATCAAACCAGCTTGATTGATAGATACTTGGTGTCTTACTCCGAGGTGATTGAAGTCAAGCTAAAAAAGTGGTAGAGCGGAATACAGCGGACGAGATATGGGCGCCAGGAGCAGTACCCGACTACCTCCGATATCGACTAGGAGCGCTACGTCCCAAGCGCATTCGCGCGCCCGTGACGGAAGCGGGTCCAGTCGAAAGGAAATGACGTTATTTCGACACCCGCCAGCGAATGTGCAATAGATTTACTCGACGGTGCCGAATTATTAATTAACATCCAAAGCCATGCTAAGCAACTCATCAATCCGATTCGTCTCCAGGATCGGATATAACATTAGCTCAACGCTTCAAAAGGCATTGGATGACTTGCCTTGTCAGCCGACAAATCAGATCCCATGTTAGTGAAGCTAAACTGGCTATCTTTATCCTGCAGATAGATAGTCGTCCTGATGACTCTACGGTAATGACCGGGCCTGGGCCCCAGAGAGTGCGCGTTACCATGGTCCAGAACTGGGACACGAGACCCCCGTAGCTTTGATATCACCTCAGCATGCGTCGACACTCGCCGATCCAACATGACTCTCGTGCGGTGGACAGAGTGACGCGTCCAGCAGAATTTCATTCTGCGGCGGCTCGCGCTAGGTCGATATAAAAGCCTTTTCGTTGTTCGCGCAAGGGCGGTACAACATGGCGAAAGAAGAAGCTCAACACAGTCACGCGTGACCCTGGCACGTTTCTCTTTCTAGTGCTGCTCCATGGACGACCGCATTCAAGCCGCATCCGCCTTTATACTTCAGTCGCCCCCCGGCGAGATCAACGACGTCCTCAACGGTTCGCGTCCCCGATATCACGCCCATGTACATCTCTGACCCGACCTAGACGTGCGTGCCATCGTCAACGACGACGATACCCTCGAAGGCGGCCTCCTCCCGGCTCTCCGCGACTACAACGTTGCACAGTTTACCCTAGTAGATGTACCGGGCACGGACCACCAGGTACGCAGACGCCCGCTGCAGTCCCGATGCGACCACATCTTGCTCTTTCAGACCATCGTCAGTGATGCAGCGCGCATACGGGAGAGCGACACATCCGACGGCGATAACGATGGCGAACGGTTCTTGGATCCGCGTTCCAAGACATCGTTTTGTTTCGATCATCTGAGGCTGGTACGTGGCCCACCTTGACCGCTTCTTTTCCACCTCGGACGCTTAGCGAGTCTCATTAGGAAGCGTCCGATCCTCGCACCGAGGATTTCGACGCGACGGCCGAGCCACTTCGGTGAGCCTTTTCGTCGTGCTACCGTCCTGGAGACGGACCTGCCGACTAGTATGTGTCCAGTGCCGCTCTCGAGTCGGCTGCGCTCTCGTATCTCGCATCACACTACATTGACGGCGTCGCCGCCGTGTTTTCGTCCCTGTCGCCGAGTGGATTCATCGTTCAGATCGTCTCTAATAAATATAACCCGTCCAATTACTGGTTCGTCGATCCTGCCTGGCCTTTTCTGGGCTTATCATCGATGTAGGTCAGGGCGATGGCGTTCCCAATACCAGATCGATCTTTCCGATTCAAAGACGATCGAGGGAAAGGTCTTTGTCAATGTCCATTACTACGAACAAGGAAATGTGGGAGCTCTGATCGTGTTATCAATAGCACATCCGATCTAATGCACGTATAGGTCCAGCTGGAGACATCGCATGACATCTCAATACAGATACCATCTCCCGTCGTCAATGCATCCACGAACGCAGCAGCGAACAAGATATTCGCATTGATCGAGGCAGAGGAATCGCGGTTGCAAACTTCTTTGAATGACGCGTATCACGGGATGAGCGAAAAGGCGTTCAAGGGTCTCAGACGTGCACTTCCGTTGACGAGACAAAAGATGGATTGGGACAAGGTATGTTTGTCCCGCATATGAGCGACTGTTTTCATTCACTTTCTCTCGAGGTGACGGGATACAAGCTTGGCGCGGAGCTCACAGCAAGTAAGGGCGTTTTTGCAAATGCATCATCCTGAAATTCGTGAGGGTGTCTTTTATTTTTATCTATTCTTTTGCCAATGTATCACAGATAAAAGTGTGGAAGATCTGAAAGATGTACTGAAACATTAGACCGCGTTCTCCAGCACGTAAGGTAGGAACAACGAGGTCTGTACAAACAGCTACAAAAACAGGAACAGAAACCATGAAGTCCGTAGAAGTTTTGATGTTGCCAGATCATAGTTTGGACTTGAACTGGTCCTCTGTGACACCCTTGCCCATCGCTGCCGTCGACGAGATACCACCTGTCACAGTCTTGATCAAGTTGTCTGCGTAATCACCACCACTCCACTATACGACAATAAGCAAAGATGGTTCCCATGAAAACGCGGCGAACATACCCTTTGGTGTGTCAAGACGTCACAACCAATCTCTCGCTCCTTTCGCTGCACGATCTCAACGTAGGCTTTCATACCCTCTGTCGCAAACGATTTTGCAAAGAGATCGCTAATGTATGCGTTGGAGTGCAGACCACCCAGCTTCGGTCAAACGCGTCAATACATCATTTGTTTTGGTTGTGGTACCACCCACCGTGATGAATTGCCAGCAGAAACCGAGCTTGCCGAGTTCCCAGACATAGTCTTTCATGTCTTGTGTGGTGAGACCGGCGGCTTCCCAGTTGAAGGATGGACTGAGGTTGTACGCAAGCCAGTGTCCGGGGCGGGCAGCATGGACACCGTGTGCAAACTCCCGTGCCTGAGACAAGATGGGTTTTTTCGTCTCCATCCACAAAGCGTCAGCGTAGGGCGCGTACTCGATGGAACGCATGATGGCACACTGGGTACCACCCTGGTAGCGGTAGTACCCCTCGCGGGTCCTAGGCGTGTCCCAGTTCCAGTAAGGCACGTTCCTCAACCCAAACTCTTGAGCGATGGCAACTGCCTTGGGGTAAGACACGTTGGATACCCGGTCCAAAAACTGTTGCACTCTCGGAGATGAGATGCCCTGCGCAGCCAGTGCGTCGGCCAGGGTCTTGGAGAAGAGCTGAAGGTTTGCAGAAGCGACCCACGCGTCTTCGACGGCCTGCAGATCATCGCCGGACTTGCCTGCTGCCTCGGCCTCGAGCATGACGGTGACGAGTGGAGGCAAGGATGGGTTCGTCGAGCCGAGGATAAAAGGATGGTCCCGGTCGTCAATGTTGGACGCGATGAGGGTCGCCGCTTCCGAGTCCGTGCGGGAGATGACGACGTTCTCGACGCCCATGATATCAAACTGGAGCCGAATCGCGACGAGACGGTTGATGTGCTCGGCAACGGGGACGAGCACCTTGCCAGCCATGTGCCCGCACTTTTTCGTTCCTGGGGCTTGGTCCTCGACGTGAATGCCCGCCGCGCCTTTTTCAACAAACATCTTGGCGAGTTTCATGACGGCGGTGAGACCGCCGTGGCCGGTATCGGCGTCTGCGACCAAGGGGCGGAAGTAGTCGATGATAGGGGTGGCAGCGAGTTCGGCATCAGTCATGCGGGCCCGCGCTTCGCGTTGCTTACGATCGTGGAATAGCTGCGCCATGAACAAGTGCTCCACCTTGTTCGGCACCGTGTTGGAAGGATAGTCTAAACCACATCGCGTTCAACGTTACTGATTCCCATCAGTCCGCTCCCCCCGCACAGAAATGAAACGTACCAGCAAGATCTGGGCCCGGTTCGTTGGTGCTAGACGCTGTCGAGGAAGACTGCCAGCCAGAGACGTAGACGGTCTCGAGGTACTTGGCCATCTGGGTGACCTGGACGGGGTCGAGGCTGTCAAAGTGTCGGTGAGCCCCGCCCCACAAAGCGCAACACACTCGCATCGCAGACTCACGCGCCATAGGTGTGCGAGGGCGTCCCGTTCTTGGCGTGCTCGGACAGGAGTGCAAAGAGCTTCTTGCCCATGAGGTCAGAGGGGTACTGAATGGGAATCGTGCCGCGCTTCGAGACGACCTGGGCGGCGGTGTATGGCCGCTTGGTGCGCGCGAAACGAGGGCTCTGTGCCGAATCAGTTAGGGGAGGGGTACGTGTGGGGAGAGATAGGGGGTACCTTGAACCATTGTTCAACTTTGGCGACCTCGGCCTGGAAAGCGGCGCGTTCGTGGCTAGTCATGGCAGGGAGAGCAAGAAATGAGGGTGAGGAAGACTAGAACGGGGGGGCAGAGACGCTATTATAATCTTGAAATTCGGGCCGATCGCATGTGATTAGAGCCGGTGGACACACATGTCATGCACGCAAAGTCCGCATACCCGCCGCTACCACCGAGAAAGAATCAGACGCGTTTACGCTTTATCTCCCTCCTGCGTGAACTTGGCTGCCATCGTCCATTGTTTTGCGCTTAAATGAATAAATATGCTACGTACTACGCAGCCTTCCGAGTGTCCCGCCTTCACGTCACCGACGGTCGGAGCTAAGTCATCTGCGATCACCGTCGTAGACTAGGTTGGCCAGCCCATAACGCACTACGAACGCTATCACACTGCCTGCAACCTGTCCATGCGTAAATTTCCACGCCGATCATGTCGCATCTCCCACTCACCTGGGTAGTCATCAGCGCTTGCACGAGCCGCTTCTCGCTCATAGGACCCATGCGAACGAGAAGCAAGTTTAGGATCGTCAAGTTGGTCGTCTCTAGAATCTGCCCACTTTCTGGATGCACGGTGAGTTCCGTCAGACCCAGCGTCGAAAAGATTCGCAGAATGACGGTGGCCAGCTTGGATGGCGGTTTCAAGAACTGGGCGTTTGACGGGTATAAAAGATTGGTGTCCGGATTAAACCTAACAGCGTCGGCGAATGACGTCAATGTCATGGGTATGTGAGTCGTTGGGACGAACCTGGGGACACGATGTCTGGGACATGGGACTAAACCAAACAGCTGTGGACATGAGAGCAAAAAGTTGAATATCTGAGGTAGGAAGAACAAGAGGAGCGTCTTTGAAAAGTGGCCTTGTATTCCCACCACCGAGAACGCCATTCCCGTGAGATAACAGAGGGTGTCTCCCGGGAACGCGCGAGCAGGGTACCTGGTGATGGATAAACGCAGGCATACCAGAATAAGCATATGCGTACCAGTTGTGGTACATGAATCCCAGGCAGACACCCAGCAGAGGAAGCATAAAGTATAGACTGAACAGATGTCTGCCCACCAGCTCGCTACTGCCATAGGACATCCCGGCGTGCCATGCACCGCCCACGTCCACATCTGCTGGACTGCCAAGGAGATGGAGTGATATTTTGAAATTGACAGGCCATGGCAGATATAGCAGGTCGTTGAGGATAACCGACAAGGCGATGATGACGGCCTGACTGACTTCCGAACCGTTGATGCCT
>JBBPKM010001138.1:0-10148 GCA_038089255.1 Austroboletus rostrupii | reverse complement strand
GGATATTCAGCCAAAGAAGACTCATGGGTTCTAGAATGGGATCTCAAAAATGCAAAGTCTGCTCTTCAAGTGTACAAAAGACTTTACCCCTCCATCTTCTCTTTTCAATGCACCTGAAATCTTCACTTGCAACATCCCCAACAAATGTCTTTGCCCATCACCAACACTGTTTCCATTTCTTCTGTATCCTCCCTACCAGTTTCCACCACACCATCTCGCTCCATTATCCCTCTTGTCACCCTCAAAACCATTGAAGCCACCGCCACCACCTTGAATTTCCCTACCCCTATCCTCACTGTCGACACCCCTTGCCTTGCCCATCGTCTCAAAGAACCGGTAGTCAACCCCATTCGCTTGGTCGCATATGAGCAAATCCTCACCAACTCTCATTTCGCCACTGCTATTGATGCCCACCTAGACCCTGACTCAGCTGCCCATGCCTTATACTGCTTGTACCTCCAATGCAGGTCACTCGGGACCATGGAAAACATTTTATTATAGGATGCCAGAACTGCTCTTTACAGGCAATGACTCATTCATATTAGGGAAAATCTCCAATGAGACCTTATCATTGCAATGCATGAATTGGACTTGATTGACTTTTTCCTCAACATAGACCATTATTGCAAGGACTTAGCAATGAAGACACCCTTAGCCAAACGGCTAACTACCCCCCCTCCTTCTACGCTGTCAGCATCATCATCTGCATTAAACTCTCTTGAAGAATGACTAATCCAGTGCACGGAAGCTTGGTGGACAGGCAATAATGGGTTTGACCCACTTCCTGCTGACCACCCTTGCTATCATGCAACCTGTTTCCAATGCCATCACATAAACCATAAACAGATAGATTGTCGCTTCTTTCAATGCACTCAATGTCTCCATTGGACACCTGGCCATTGTGCCAATCGATGCCCACTCTGACGACCTACACCACGGCCGTCCCCTCCATCCTCCTCGTCCTCATCCCATCACTTTTTGGTCTCGTCTTCATCCCATTGTGCTACAGTCACCTTTGGTCTCTCCATTTCCCCTGCTGGATTTCGTACCAATTCACAGGGTGCTCCTCGTGCATGCCCTTATCCCACAGGTCATCCCCGGTGTCCTCCTTCTCCCCAAGTCCCTTCTCCAGAACCCTCCGATGATGGGTTAGATGATGTGGCCTATGCCAACATCACTGGCTCCCCTTGCAGGGGTTACTTGGATATCTAGGTTCTTTGCTATGGCTTCGAATGTAATAAGGGGGTAATGTTACGATTTATCCCTAGTTTTTATTTCTTTTTTCTATTATGCCTCTATCCAGACTTATATTTCTTTCACAATAGTCACTCACATATTCTCGCAACTATTGTACTGGCACTCCGGTTCCTTTATAGTTACTCATCTTGCTTTACTCATCACTTCTTGCTGACTGATACTTCAGTCAGTGTTACTCATACATGCTTACCTTCTATGTCTTCTTTTGTACTACACGAGCCTGCCCTCACTTCCTTCTCTATGTATATAAACCCCTCAATGGGTTCTCTGTACTCTAGCTTAGTTCTCCCTTGTATTCTCCTGAATACACCTCTTCTTCATGCTAGCTCCCAGGCACCCTCTTTTGTCTGGTCTCCTAGTCAACTAGTCCTTGTCCTACTACTGAGTGGACGCTATCTTGAACACCCTCGAACCCTCAACCCTAGGGTTATCCAGCACTTGGTTCTTGCACCACAAGGGCTACGCTCCTACCTACCTGGTCGAAGCATAACACTCCCAAACTGTCCTAGCCAATGGAAGGTTCATTCCAAACCCAACACTCACCTGTGTGGCACTTACAACATCTACGGACCTGGCAATACATGCCAAAAAGGTAGAAATCACCTTACCACCCCAGTATACTGCCTTCGCAGATGTCTTTTCTGATGAAAACACCCCACTACCATTGTCTTGAGACTGTGATCATGAAATAAACTTGACTGAAACATTTAAACTGAAAATCGCAAGTTATACCCATTAACAGCTCAAGAATATATCACTCAAGATGAGTTCCTGGACAAAAACCTCAAATCAGGAAAAATCTGACCATCTATGTTGCCTCAAGCTGCCCCTTTCTTCTTTGTCAAAAAAAAGGATGGAAAGCTACGACCAGTACAGGATTATTGGTACCTAAATGATCATACTATCCATGATGCATATCCCCTCCCTCTTATTTCCGATCTCCTTGATAAGTTGAGACCTGCGAAAATCTTTACCAAGTTTGACATCTGCTGGGGATACAACAACATCTGCATAAAGGAAGGTGACCAGTGGAAAGTGGCCTTCATCACTCATTGTGGCCTCTTTGAACCAGTGGTCATGCCCTTTGGACCAAAGAATGCCCCTGCTACATTTCAACGTTTTATGAACAAGGAGTTTCACAATCTCATCACTGAAGAGTAAATTGTCATTTACATGGATGATATCCTTATCTTCTCATCCGACCAGAGGACTCATGACGAAACCACACAACGAGTTCTTCAATGAATGAGGGAACTACACCTTCACCTACATTTGGCAAAGTGCTTGTTTAACTCTGAATCTGTTGAATACCTGGGTATGATCACAAAACCAGGGTTCTTGGCCATGGATCTGGTTAAACTCAAAGGGATCACAACCTGGCCAACCCCAACCAAACCAAAGGAAATATGCTCTTTCCTAGGTTTCGCCAATTTCTATCGATGATTCGTCCCAGGGTACTCACATATAGTACGACCACTATTGGATCTCACAAAAAAGGATCATATATGGTCGTGGACTCCTGCATGTGTCACAGTGTTCTCTCAAATGAAACAGATATTTACATCCCAACCGGTACTACATATGCCCAACTCCTCATGATCATTCGCCATAGCTACCGACACCTTAAAATATGCTATGGGAGGTATACTTCTTCAAAAAAACAAAAACGATGAATGGCAACCATGTTCCTACTTATCCCAAATGTTCTCCACTACAGAATGTAACTATGATATTTATGACCGAGAATTACTCACCATTATTTGAGCTTTGGCAGCATGGCAACACTATCTCCTCAGTTCTACCATACCAGTACACATCTTTATGGATCACAAAAATCTTACATATTTTAAGCAACCACAAAAGCTCAACTGTTGCCAGGCACAATGGCTTCTCAACCTTGCAGATTATGACTTACACATTGAACATGTTCCTGGTACCCAACTAGCTGGACCAGATGCACTTTCATGTTGCCCGGATTGCTGCCCTGATGACTCCACCGACAATATGGAAGTAACCCTACTTCCATTGACTCTTTTTGTTAACCTAATAGATATTGCGTTACACAACTGCATTGCAACAACCTCATCTTCTAATCTGCTTGTCCTAATGACTCTCCAGTCCATTCAGTCCAACCTTCTCTCCGCACTTCATTCTCATTTCGCTGATTGGCAACACCATAACGGAGCACCTCTCTACTGTGGCTGTGTTTATGTACCCCCTGATGTAGCTCTCCGTCGTTCCATCGTCTTGCACTACCATAATCATCCCACTGCAGGACACCCTGGCTTTCTCAAAACCCAACAACTTGTCATTGCAGAATTTTGATAGCCTGGCCTTGCTGCCTTCATACATTCTTACATTATAGGCTGTGGGATCTGCCAACAACAAAAAGTCAATACACACCCCACCATACTGCCACTCACACCCATCGCTTCCTCCTGCACCCATCCATTTCAACAACTCTTCTGTGATCTCATCATTCACCTCCCCATCACCACTGATGGCTTTGATGCGTTATTGGTCATGGTCAACCATGGCCTTACTAAGGGGGTAATTCTCTGCCCAACTATGTCCATGGTTACAGTGGAAGGAATAGCTGAACTATTTTTTCACTCAGTCTATAAGAGATTTGGACTCTATGACAAAATAATATCTGATCGACGACTGCAATTTGCCTCCGCCTTCACAAAAGAATTAGGAAGACTGCTAAACTACCAGCTCGCACTATCCACGGCTTATCATCCTCAGACTGATGGAGAAACAGAATGCATAAATCAGGAAATCGAAACCTACCTGTGCATTATATGTGGCAACTGCCTGATGGATTGGACAAATCATATCACAATGGCCGAATTCGTGCATAACCACCGACCTCACTCTGTCACAGGAAAATCTCCCTTCTTCCTGACACTGGGATATGAACCATCAGCATTACTGGATGTAGTAAAAACAATGAGCCTCCCAGTGGTAGAAACACATTTACAGAACTTAATCGCTAACCGACAGGAAGCAATTGCAGCACATGAATTATCCAGACAAGTCATGACAAAACATACCCGATGAAACTTCCAACCATTCCAATTAGAAGAAAAGATTTGGCTGGAAGCACGGAATCTCCAATGGAACCTGTCTAATCCTAAGTTTGCTCCAAAACGTGAAGGACCATTTAAAATTATTCAGATACTATTGCCAATCACCTATCAGCTGCACCTTCCAAAAACATGGAAAATACATGATGTCTTTCATGCCATGCTCCTGTCTCGGTATACTGAGACCAAGACATATGATCAAAACTTTCCATTACCTCCACCTGACCTTATTGCAGGAGAGGAGGAATATGAAATCAAAAAGATACTGCACCATTGCGGACGCCTGACGGCAAGGTCTTATCTCGTCCGTTGGAAGGGATACTTACCAGAAGAAGATTCCTGGGTTCCAGAGAGAGAACTAGGACATGCACAGATCCTCTTAACAGACTATAAAAAATGATTTGATAACAGGAAATAAGCCAGAAATCCACCCAGGAAATCTACCCCAGCAAGTATGTCTGCTGCCGCTTCCATTGTGTCCATCTCATCTCCCTCCGACCTTTCCTATTCCTCTGCCCTGTCACCCACATCCACTTGCCCTGTCACCCCACTCATAACCACTGCTGCCATTGACAGGCTATCCCAGGAACTTGGCATCACCTGAAACTGCAGTGGCAAAAAAGAATGGAGGGTGTGGTCACTGTCTCCACCTCATAATGATCCTGTCACTCATGCCATCCAAGTCTCTCGTGCCACTCATTGCTGGAAAGAACTCCTCTCCGGAGTAGTAAAGTTGATCACCTATGATCAGATTCTTGCCAACCCCAGATTTGCTACATGCATCGACACCCACGTTAACCCCAATTCCGCCCACCATGCCCTGTTCCTGGTTTATTTACAGAGTACATCCATTGCCACTATGGGGAACCTCTTAACCCAGAAGAATCGAACTGAATGGGAGAGAGACAACGTTTACTTCAAATCCACACAGCAATGAAGGAGAACTTAGTAATGGCAATGAATGAACTAGGTTTCACGGACTTCTTCCTAGACATAGATTGATATTTCCAGGAACTATCCCATAAACCACCCCTTGAAACATGGCTCTCCAATACCCCCTTGATGCTGTCTGTGTCCTTTACCCTGCTTCATACTGACAAAGAATGATATGCCGCCCGCGTAGATGCCTGGTGGTTAGGAAATAACAGCGAAAACCCCCTCCTGGCCAACCATTCTAGATACAATCAAGCCTGCTACTTATGCCACTGGTTGAATCACATCCAAATTGATTGCCAATTCTATCAATGTAATCATTGATACTATACAACAACTACATAATTGTCCATTATCATTCAATAGAAATACTTTAAGAATTTAAAGAATAGATATAAGTTGTAAATGTCATAAGAAGCATACCATGCTGTCAAAGCATGTTGTCATGACAAATAAGAAGCATCTTAGTGCATGAGGCTAGCATGCACATCTAATAGATAAGACATAGCCTTCAAGGCTATGGTCATGAGGGAACCACATTCCAGTGTGGTAGATCTTGAGATAAATAAGATCTAGGGATAAATATCAAATAAGACCCTTGATCCATGCCACTGCTGCATGTCTTCATGTACAGCCTTGCAATGGAAGGGAATCCCATGGATCTAGAATAAATACCATGAGGGACCTGCATGGTGTGGCAGTATGCTGCAACCATAAGGCATAGATAGGAGTGAGTCCTTGTAACTCATAGATAGGGACCCTGAGTCAGGGAACAAGATTCTGGCTCCTGATGTGACTCCAGAGAATAGATACAATATGAGACAGGCACAGCCATGCCATGAGAACTTGGTTAGGTAAACCTAGACCCTTAAGGAACAGCCATCCTATGATTGGTGTGACTTGTATAAATAGGTTTTAGGGCTTGTCCCTGATCATGTGACCATCCAGTGATCCTTGATTAGATAAGCAGGTGAGATAAGATAAGATCATCTGATAAGATTAGATAAGATCTTGCAACCAGGCAAGACAAGTCTAAAAATGAAAAATAAGGCCATCAAGGCCACTTGTTATGTTGATGTATAAATATAGCCATAAAGGCTTGTTTTCTTGTACTGTAACAGTTGTTTCTTCCTTTAAAAATTCAATCTGATCCTTCTAATCATTTTATTATCCTGAAGTTCCTGAATGGAAGTTGTTGGTTCCTCTACCCTTTTTACATCCTTGGGCAGTACTTGGGAAGGTCAATTGAATTTGTTGGGGCATTGGCATGCCATATGTTCTTTTTATCGGCATGCCAAACAAAGTCCTTCTCAGATGCAGTGTTTCCATTCTTCAGAAATGAGTTTCTTAAAATGGATGGCATCCATATCCATGGTGTTTGGATCACAAGTTGGTTGGAATCAGGAAGTGAAAGAAGTTGAGTAGATGGTATTACTGCATTTGTGATGAGCAGCAATTTTGATGGCTCTTTCCTCCATGCTTGCAAAGTGAGCTGCTTTTGAGTACCATTTGGTGATCTTATCTGGGACTTTTTTCATTGTATGGATTCATTGCATAAGGAAGACAGGGATGCCTGAGGCAAAGTAGTTGATCAGGACTTGATCATCGCTAATCCCAGTGATGGCTACTTTGTTTTGAAAGGTGGCAATGTATTTTTGCAGGGCAGGGTTATATCCACCTGAGCAATTCTCATAGATGCATTCTTTTGTAAGCCAAGCTAAAGACTCACCTTTGATATCGGCATTTTCAAACACTGTTTTGAAGTCCTTTTCAAAGTCCACCCATGCTCTGAGAGTAAAGATTCTGCTGGTTAGCTTGGCTTCCCAGAAAGTATCTGCCCAAGTAAGAGGGCAGTGCCCTTTTTCATAAATGACAGAGCATATGCAATCTGCTTGTTGGACATGTCATACAGTTTATCATTGATAGCAAGATATAGTTGGATGGATCATAGCCATGGAAGTGGTCTTGAGTAGAAACCATTGAAGTCATTGGAAGCCTTGAAGTCAAGTTCAGTTGGTTTGACTGTAGCTATATTGGACATGGTGGGCATGGGTACAGGTGGTGCTGGTGGCAGAGGAAAGAAGATTCTTCCAGTCTGGGGTTGTGGAGTTGGACTAGGTGAAGTAGGGACCCAAGGGATTACCAAGGATTATTCAAGTTGGGCTGTGAGTTCTTGTATATTCTGATTTTCCTGAATAAGAGGTTTATCAGGGTCTGTTGGGATTTCTTCTGAAGAGTGGGAAGCAATTGAGGGTGATGAGGAGTCTTGGCGATGTTGCCAGCCAGAGTATCAGTTCAGATAAATGGTGGGCGATCTAGAACAATGCTAGTCACATTGGATAGAGCTTAGTTTTTTTGTTATGCTTCAACTGGGTAGGTAGGAGCATAGCCCTTATAAGGCAAGAACCAAGTGTTGAGATATCCTAAGTCAAGGGTACAAGATAATGCAAGATAGCATCCACTCAACAGTAGAACAATGTCTGGTTGTTTAGGAGACTGAGTGAAAGAGAGCACTTGGGAGCTAGCATAAAGAGGAGATGTATTCAAAGGAATACAAGGAAGAACTAAGCTAAAGTACAGGAAACCTGTTGAGGGGTTTATATATGTAAAGGAAAAGTCAAGAGCAGGCTCATAGAGTACAAAAGAGGCATGAAAGAGTAAGATCATATGAATAAGTGCTGACTGATATATCAGTCAGCAATAAGTAATAAGTTAAAGGAAATGAATAATCATGAAGGAGCCAGAGTATCAGCACAATAGTCATGAGAACATTTGAGTGACTATCATGAAAAGAAATATAAGTCTAGATATAGACATAGTAAAGAAAAGAAATAGAAACTAAGAATGAATTATAACAGTATATGGCTTTTGTTTTCAGGACAAGTGTACAAGCAAAAAAATTATAGTACATACTCTCTTTAAATTTCATTAGAAACCTTCTGAAAGTGAATCAAAGCAAAGAGATGAAATTAAACATATTAAGAGCACAAGAAACATTTGTAAAACATAGAAAACTTTATAGAACATAGCATTGTAGCTTCCACAGTACATGTATATAGATTCCAAAGTGTAGGCTGTACATGTACATGCATATTTAGCATAATAAACATGGTATTTAACTGAAGGCATCCTCAAAAACAATGTTCCTGAGTAAATCTCCTATTGGCAGTAGAAGATTTACTCAAAAAGATAACTTAATGAAACTATCAATATTATATCTACTGCAGTGGTTAGGCTTTGGAAGACATTTACTCAGGACCAATAGGGCTGCTCTTGAATAAGTTATAGTGTACACTCTAGAGGCTCTATAGTGAAAATGCCAGAGTGAATAAATCTCCTATTACTGTACACATTTCTACCCAGAACTCCAAATGCACTGTGACCACCCTGATCAGTTGGTTATTTTGATTGTTTGCTAGTCTGGCTAAGGCATACTACAGTACACGAATACTAACTACTAACATGCACTAGGCCAGCCACCCATGAGCAAACATTATTTGGGTGGCACTCATTTCTTACTTGAAAATTGTCTGAATCACAATAACATACATTTACACAGGAATGAATCATTAAATTCAACTAGATAACATACTACATGACTATTGTACTGATGTTCATGATGCCAGTAGGCATGCAAGGTTGGTTCACTCAAACCCACACTCACCATCATTGTCAGTGCATGTCCCATTTCCCTGACAGTGATGGTTTGATCCTCACGATTACAATTGTAAGTGCTGTAGTTTGGGCTCACAATTGTACTGCTCCCATAGTGGTGATGTGCTCTTGCAGTTGCTGCCTGTTATTGTGTCCATAGAAATAGTGGTGTTTGTTCTTATGGTTGTGGTTGGCTCCAAGCAGCAAGAGAGGGATAAATGATTGCTTGCACTTGAAATGAGTGCAAATGGGGCTGACAGTGTGTAAATGGTGCAGATAAGGAGGTATATGAGTGGCTGCTCAAAACAGCACAAGCAGGGCAGTATGCACCTGATTGCGAGCAAAAAAGTGTGGGTGGGGCAGAAGGCACACAGTTGCACTTGAAACAACATGAGTGGGGCAAATAGCATGTGGCTGCACTCCAAATGATGTGAATAGAGCGCCTAGTTGTGCTCGAGATTGTATGGGCATCAGGCAGTGAGTGGGTGGCTGCAGTTAAACTGGCATATGCAGGGTGGCATACTTGAAATGGTATATGGCATTAGCATATGACTGTGCTCAAAACAATTCTACTTGTATCATATATCACAGTACACTCCCAGTACCACTGGCACCAGTACCTGTAGTAATATATTAGTCACAACATTAATATACCAGTCATTTGATATACCAATAGATGCATTGATATATTATTTGGTCAATCTACCCTCTAGTGGTGCTTGGTGATATATCAGTATTGGCCAGCTGCTCAGGCTATTGTATTACATAGTAAATACTAGCAGTATGTCATATATCACATCAGAATACTATCAGGCTACTAATATATCACTGCTACATCTGATCCACCAAATAAGTGATTAGGCTGTATATAGACAGTAAAAACTGAAATCAAAATTCAAATTCAATGTCATATGTAATATCATGTGTAAAGCCAACGTGACCACACTGCCACTCAGGATCACCTGGATCATGATTACACAGCCTCATGTTGCACCTGTAATCAAGTCTCTGTAATATCTATCTATCTATGCCAAGGCCAAGCTCTGCTGGATCTGGCCTCTCATTGTGCTTACAAGGGCCTGCCCTTGTTCAAACTCCATTGGATGGCACTCAGATGAAAACTCAGAAGTTGGCTGTACACTGGACTAATAAGGAAACATGAATGCCACTCAATTTTCTAGAAAAATAACTACCCAGTGCTGGCGATGAAAAAAA
>JBBPKM010001136.1:0-10151 GCA_038089255.1 Austroboletus rostrupii | reverse complement strand
GTGCAATTCCTTCTGTGGTGACCGTTTTCGTAGTGGGGCATAGAATTACCCCCTTTGTAAGCCCATGGTCAACCATGACCAATAAGGCGTCAAAACCAGAAGAAGTAGGGAGGCCAGTAATCAGGTTGCAGGAGATTTGTTGAAACAGGTGGGTGCATGTAGAGGTAATAGGGGTGAGAGGGGGGACAGTTGGGTGCGTATTCATTTTGCATTGCTGGCAAGTACTACAGCCCACAACGTAGGAGTGTATGAAGGCGGCCAAACCTGGCCACCAGAAGTCAGCAGCGACTAGCTGCTGTGTTTTGAGATAACCCGGATGGCCAGCGGTAGCATGGTCGTGGTAGCGGGCGACAATTGAATGGCGGAGGGATACATCGGGGGAAACATAAACACGATTCTGGTAAAGCAAGACGCCCTCCCGATGTTGCCAATCGGCTAGGCATGAATGAAGGGTGGACGGAATATCCTCATTAATGGATTGCAGTGTAGAAAGAACGAGGGGGTCCGCAGCGGAGGATTCAGAGATGCGGTTGTGGAGGGCAATGTCGATAAGGTTTACAAAGAGGTACGGGGGGAGGAGAGTAACTTCCGTATTGTCAGTCGAGTCATCTGGACAACGATCCGGACGATGAGAGAGAGCATCGGGGGCAGCCAACTGTGAGCCAGGAGTGTGTTCAATGCAGAGGTCATAGTCAGCGAGGTCGAACAACCACCGAGCCTGGAATCGGTTGAGTTTTTGCGGCTGTTTGAAATATGTTAAGTTTTTATGATCCGTAAAGACACAGACGAGAGTGGGGGAGCCTAGTAGGTAATGCCGCCAGGCCATTAAGGCACGAATGACTGCCAGGAGCTCTTGGTCGTAAATGTCATAATTGTGTTTGGTGGCTGAGAACGTTTGCAAGAGGTATGAACACGGCTGCCATTCCGCATTCTCATTCTATTGGAGAAGAATCCCTCCCGTTGCAAACTTAGACGCATCGGTTGCGATGGCGAAGGGCTTTGTAGTATCTGGCATACGGAGTACCGGTTGAGAGGTGAATATTTCTTTCAGGTGAAGGAAGGCCGTGGTGCACTCCAGAGTCCATGACCAGATGAAATCCTTTTTTGTGAGGTCCAAGAGGGGTCGGGCAATGTTAGAGTACCCCGGTACAAAGCGTTGATAAAAATTGGCAAAGCCCAAGAAGGAACGTACTTCCTTAGGTTTAGTCGGGACGGGCCAGGATGCAATTCCTTCCAACTTTACTGGGTCCATTGCGAGGGAGCCCGGTTTGGCGATCAGTCCTAGATATTCAACCGAATATGAATTAAACAGACACTTTGCCAAGCATAACCATAAGTGGAGTTCCCGCATATGTTGGAGAACTCATTTGGTTGTCTCATTGTGAGATTGCTGATCCGGAGAAAAGATTAGGATATCGTCCATGTAGATAACGATTCGTCCTTCCGCGATGAGATCACGGAACTCCTTATTCATGAATCGTTGGAATGTAGTGGGGGTGTTTTTTGGGCCAAAGGGCATTACTACTGGCTCAAACAGTCCGCAATGGGTAATAAAGGCTGCCTTCCATTGGTCGCTGTCTTTAATACGAATGTTATTGTATCCCCACCGAATGTCGAACTTGGTAAAGATCTTAGCTCCGTGTAGTTTATCGAGCAGATCTGAAATAAGGGGCAGCAGATAGGTGTCTCGGACTGTGTGGTCGTTCAGATACCTATAGTCCTGTACTGGTCGTAGTTTGCCGTCTTTCTTTTTAACAAAGAAGAAGGGGGCGGCCTGTGGAGATGTGGAGGGTCGAATTTTCCCTGATGCTAGATTTTCATTCAGAAAGGTATCTTGTGCCTTTCATTCTTCTGCCGTTAAAGGGTTAAGTTTCCCAATCTTTGGTACGAAGTTATCGGTTAGATTGATGGCATGGTCGCAGTCTCGCAACGGTGGGAGGGGGTATCTTCGTCTGAGAAAATGTCCGCATAGGATGCATACTGCGAGGGAAGGGTTACCTCATCCTTTTTTGCATGGATAGCAAGATTGGTAGAGGTCATTAGGGCTGCGCAGGTAAGTGCAGGATTTGGGATGAATTGCCATCCGGTGAGAATGGTTCAGGATAGGGTGCGTAAGGGGCGTAAATGTGCCATGTCTCGGGCTATTCCAAGTGTACTGCACATGACGTTGTCTTTGATCTGGTTGAGGTACCCGAATAGATGTTCGTCTACTATGGCATCTACATCTATATGCTGAACCGAGGGGTTCTCCCCGCTCAGTCGTCGTAGGTCGTACAGCTGAGCTTTCCGTTGCTTTTCTTGCTCATGTGCTGCTATGAGGTCTGTGGATTGGTCAGACTCCCTTGAGACTCGAAGCGTCCTTTTTTTCCAATCAATTTCAGGATTTGTGGCTATCAGCCATGGGAAGCCGAGGATCATAGTCTCCTTTCCACAGTTCATGAGATAGAATTCTGTGGACTGTACATATCCATTTATGTTGATAAACAATGTTGTCTTGAACTTGATGGTCCCATTGCTGTTGGTGGAAGCATCTATGTTGTGGATTGTGACCAGGGTTGGAAGGCATATGCAGGGGAGGTTGTGGGAGCGGGCAAATTCCCAGTCAATGCAGGAAACTTGCACTCTGGAATTGACAAGGGCGGTGATTGCTACGGCTTTGATGTTCATGTCAATAGGCATCATAATTTGAACCGGGATGCGCATTGCTTTCATGGAGACTGGAATACTGTTACATGAAACATCTAAATGAGGAGAGACGTGCATAGTGGACATTCTCCTTTCTAAAAACCCAGGTTGAGTAAACCCACGGTTTCATCGTCCTGCATCTCAGCGATGCTTGCTTTCATTTCTTCTTTGACTTTTCATATGGTGCGTGGAGGTGGCAGTCGTGGCTGCATATTGTTGGGGCAGGTGCGTATCGAGTATTCCTTTTTTCTGCATAAGAAGCACAATCCTTCCTTCCGGCACCTTTTCCTTTCCTCTGGCGTGAGTTTTCTGATTGTGACGGCATCTACGTCCATGGCGTTGGGATCTCGTGTAGCATTGTGTCGCGGTTGGTAGGACAGGGTGAATGGTGTGCTTACTCGTCCTCGGTCTTGGGCAATTTCCAGCAATCTTTCTTCTACCCCTGCAAAATGCGTAGCTTTTGCATACCATTCCATAATTTTGACTGGTACTTTTTCCATGGACTGGATCCGTCTCATTAGGGAAACTGGGATGCTGGTTGCGAAGTAGTTGATGAGGACCTGATCGTCCATGATGCCTGTGAGGGCTACCTTGCTCTGGAACATGGCAATATAGTTCTGTAAAGTGGGGTTGTAGCCACCGTTCTTATTTTTAGAAAGTCTTTCATGGGATAGCCATGCAAGAGAGTCTCCTTTAACGTCTGCATTTTCGAACGCGGCATGGAATGCTTCTTCAAAGTCCTTCCAGGAACCTAAGTCAAAGGTCCTGGCTGTAAGCTTTGATTCTCTGAACATATCCGTCCAAGTGAGGGTGGTCCCTTTCTTCATAAAAGAGAGGGCGTAAGCAATCTGTTTATTCGGCGTCTCATAGAGCTTGTCATTGACAGCCAAATACATCTGTACAGCGTGAAGCCAAGGAACGGCTCTAGTGTAAGTTCCATCAAAATCTTCTGGGGTACCAAGGCATAATTCCATTGGCTTAGGGGCCACGGCAATAGTAGTAGGTTGGTTCGACATAGGTGCCGATGTTACTTGTGGACTCGGGTTGGCGGGCATGGTGTGCGGGAAGTTGAATATTCTTCCAGCTTGCGGTTGGGGCATAGGACTTGGCGGGGTCAGTACGTGTGGGATCGTTAATGAGCTTGAAAGCTGCCGTTCAAGTTGCTGAAGCTTAGGGGCTTTGGCCAAAATAGGTTCGTTGGGATCAGTAGGTAAATCTTCCGAAGATTCAGAAGCAGTAGAGGGTGCAGGGGATTCCTGCCGATTTCGCCAAGAGAAACGACTTGAAATGATGGGCGAGCTAGACGATGCTAGTTGTGACGAAGGAGTTTAGTTCTTTTGTTACACTTGTTCCAGGTAGGACGCAAGTGTAGCCTTGGATGAACCAAATGCCAAGTGTATTCATTAATAGCCCCTGTGGAAGGAACATGTAAATAGCCCCTGTGGAGGGAGCTTGTTAAGTAGCACGAAGAAGCGTCCACTCAAGAGTAGGATGGGGACTCGGTGCTCGATAATCACAACGGAAGAGAACATTGCGGAGCAAAGCAGACACTTGGTATTGACCAAGGAGAACTAAACTAATGTACATAATGTAGCTACGTGCAAGTTATAGGTATTGTCATGCTACACAGACCAAGAGACAGAAATGAAATAAAGGCGACGACTGGGTTAGATGAATGAGTAAGACACAGTCATATGGTAATACAAATGACACAAGGAAGGAAACTTGTGGTGGCAAGTATGATGCTGAAGTAGTCCGTTATAGGCATCACGAGAGAAATGTTAAGTCCGTTTGTACAAGAAAAGAAGAAACATAACAGTATTGTGATCGTATATCACTACAACTTGCTGTGCAGGAGGAAAAGAAGAAAAAACAAAAGAAAGGTTAGCCTGTGTGAGATGGTTTGCCAAGGTTACTCACCAGTGATGAGTTTATCTGCCATGTTTCTGAACATGAGGCAGCCACTGAGAATGCTCAAATTGTGAGCAATAGTTGTTGGCAACAATGTGAGGAGAAAGCTCCTCTAATGGCAGCATGGAAAGAAGCAGAGGAAGCATGCAAAAAACGAAACAAAGAACACAAAGATGCTTACCAGAAAGATGTACAGCTGTGAAATGCAGAGAGGGAACTTGCAAAGCACAAAAACCAATGGGTGCACTAGGAAAAGCCAAAACGAGGGAAGTTGGAAGCCATGGTTTCAAAACCTGGCAAAAGTTCAAAGTGCGAAAGCAAATATCTTGTTGTAGGTGACCAAATTGCAGGCAAAGCGGATGAATGTGGAGTGGATGAGAATGATGCACATGAGGATAACAAGGGTGAACAATCTGATGGTGGAAGCAGTGAGTAAGAACAGAGATGATTGGTTAGATTGTTCAGCTAGTTAGACACATATAGTAGGTTATACCATATCTGGACATGTCTCAAGTGGTGAACTCCACTGATAAAGATACAAATGTTTTGGGTCTCACTGTTGATTCAAAGTTGATTCAATTCCTGAAACACTCCAAGTGCTAAGACCCGAATATTGGAGCCAAAACACCTTCATACATCTTTTAAGAGTGTCGCCTTGGACTTTGGCACCAAGGGCTCATCTTCAATAGATACTTGCAGGTGGAGTCTGAACATCTGGCCTTGCTACCTGTTATGGTATGAGAAAAGGAGCCTTTACAGCTATATTTATACATCAATATGACAAGTGGCCTTGACAGCCTTTATTTTTCATTTTTAGACTTGTCTTGCCTGGTTGCAAGATCTCATTTAATCTTATCTTATCAAAGGGTGCTTATCTATTGATCTTATCTTATCAGGGGATCTTATCTCCCCTGTCTATCTTATCAAGGATCACTGGTTGGTCACATGATCAGGAACAAACCCTGAACCTTATTTATGCAAGTCACATTAGTCACAGGATGGCTATTCCTCAAAGGGTCTAGGCTTGCCTGACCAGTTCCTCATGGCATGGCTGTGCCTGCCTCATGTCCTATTTATTCTCTGGAGTCACACCAAGATTCAGAATCTTGTTCCCTAACTCAGGGTCCTTATCTATGAGTTACAAGGACTCACTTTTCTTTATGACTCACAAAGAGTCACCCCATCTATGCCTCATGGTTGCAGCATGCTGCCACACCATGCAGGTCCCTCATGGTATTTATATTCAGAAGTGCAGGCCTTCGTTTCCATCACAAGGCTATACATGCAAAACATGCACCAGCAGCATGGATCAAGGGTCCTGTTTCTATTTATCTCAAGATCTGCCACATCAGCATGTAGTAACCTCATGACCACAGCCTTGAAGGCTATGATATCTATTAGATGTGCATGCTAGCCTCATGCACTAGGACACTTCTTATTTGTCATGACAACATGCTTTGACAGCATGGCATGCTTCTCATGATTCTTATGAACTTTAATGACTTATATTTATTCTTTAAATTCTTAGAGTATTTCTATTCAATGATAACAGACATTTATTTAATTAGTGTACAATATATCTTAAATCCCATGTACATATGTGTACATAGTCTTTTCATATATAAACCCCCAGGATGACAGGACTGGATCACCAGTCTTGAAGTTCCGGACCTTCCCTCTAAAGTTTAGAAATTTCCATTCCCTCTAAGAAGTTTTTTTTAAGTTCTTGAGCTAGCCAGGTAGCCAACCCTAGGTAGCAAGGCCAGGTGTACAAGACTCCACCTGCAAAGTATCTATTGAAGATAAACCCTTGGTGCCAAAGCCCAAGGCAACACTCTTAAAGACATCAAGATGTGTTTTGGCTCCAACATTTGGGCCTTAGCACTTTGAGTGTTTCACTATCTAGGGTTGACTACCTGGCTAGCTCAAGGACTTTGAGAGGACTTGCAGCGGGAATGGAAATCCCTAAAATTTGGAGAGAAGATCCAGAACTTCAAGACTGGGGATCCAGCCCTGTTGTCCCAGGGGTTTATATATGAAAGGACTATGTATACATATGTACATGGGATTTAAGATATAATATATACTAACTAAATAAATGTCTGTTATCATCCAATAGGAATACTCTAAGAATGTAAAGAATAGATATAAGTCATAAAAGTCATAAGAAGCATGCTGTCAAAGCATGTTGTCATGACAAATAAGAAGCATTCTAGTGCATGAGGATAGCATGCACATCTAATAGATAGTCATAGCCTTCAAGGCTGTGGTCATGGGGTAGCCACATGCCAGTATGGCAGATCTAGAGATAAATATCAAATAGAACCCTTGATTCATGCTGCTGCTGCATGTCTTCATGTACAGTCTTGCAATAGAAGGGAATTCCATGCTCCTAGAATAAATATCATGAGGCATAGATAGGGTGAGTCCTTGTGAGTCATAGATAGGGACCCTGAGCCAGGAAACAAGATTCCGGATCTTGGTGTGACTTCAGAGAATAGATAAGACATGAGGCAGGTACAGCCATACCATGAGGAACTGGTCAGGCAAGCCTAGACCCTTTGAGGAACAGCCATCCTGTGACTGATGTGACTTGTATAAATAGGGTTCAGGGCTTGTCCCTGATCATGTGATTATGCCAGTGATCCTTGATCAGATAAACAGGGAAGATAAGATAAGATGCTCTCATAAGATCCCCTGATAAGATAAGATCAATAGATAAGAGATTAGATAAGTGCCGTCTTGATAAGATTAGATAAGATAAGATCTTGCAACCAGGCAAGACAAGTCTAAAAATCAAAAAATAAAGGCCATCGAGGCCACTTGTTGTTTGATCTTATAAATATAGACATAAAAGCTCCTTTTCTTGTACCATAACAGAGGGGACTAAGGAGCATCCAGGGGAATGCCTGGAGTGACAAAGGACAGTTGGCTTTGAGTCTTGTATAAAGATCAAAGGGTTCTGGTTGGATCTAGAATTAGAAGATGATCTGAAAGTTCTAGTATGATTAGATAAAGCATGATCTCAATGAAAAGGATGCATGAGGATATGCCCAAGGGCACACAGAAGTGCTAGGGACTTGTCTGGATGTTGGCAGGAGACCCAGG
The DNA here is from genome assembly GCA_038089255.1 of Austroboletus rostrupii. Classification (NCBI taxonomy): domain Eukaryota; kingdom Fungi; phylum Basidiomycota; class Agaricomycetes; order Boletales; family Boletaceae; genus Austroboletus; species Austroboletus rostrupii. The sequence continues at coordinate 2,447 of JBBPKM010001136.1, read as the reverse complement.
GATTCTGGTGGACATTTGATGGAGATCAGATATGATTTGGTATGCTTTAGTCTTTTGTTAAAGGGTAAGTGGTCTGGATGTGGCCAGATGGCCCAGATAACTGTGGGTGGACTCAAGGAAAGCCCAGTAGGCACAGATAATTAAGGAGGACTCCAGGGGTTAGGCCTAAAGTCAGACAAGGTATTAGAAGGGGACTCTGATCTAATTATGAGCCAGATAAAAGAGAAGTAGTCAAGGAGGAGCATCAGAGGAGGCTGATGCAACTGGATACAAGGGAGATCTTTAGAAGCATGATCCAAGGAAGATCTGCAGACCTGGGAGCACTTTTAGGAGGCCAAATAGGTGACTGGATGAGGAAACCATGTGGACTCAGTGAAAAGAACATGATCCAGGGAGATCAGGGATGGCCAGATGAATGATATAGAAGCTCAGGGGACTGGAAGAGCATTCAGAGGATGCTGAATGTGAACCATGAGAGAGTGATCAGGTTGTGATCCTGATCTAGGGATAAGAGGAGGCTGAATAGCTTACAAGGAGCAACTGATGAGAGACATCTAGGAACAACCTAGGAATGGCTCAAGAGAGCCCAAGAGAAGCCTGGAGGATGCCAGGAGCATACAGGGGCAGAGGAATCTTTGATAGGAGAAGCATGAGTTGGCTGATCTAGGAAAAAGTGTAGTAGAGCTACCAAGGTAGGAACAAGTTGTAACAAATTCTGCCCATATGCGAGTGTGAGAATGGTTTCCCTCTGTTTTGAATTGCAAGAAGTGCTGCCACAAAAGGAAGTGGTGAATCCAAAAATTGGCTTTCACTTTCTTTGCTGTGGCCAAATAGGTTCAATATTTAAATCTTCCACTGCAATAATTTACCATTGGCTGACTCATCTGTAGATATTCCCAGAAAATGACACATTCACAGGTATGATTAATAGTCATTGAGATAGAGCTGCCCCACGAATATGTTTAGCTGGCTAATCAGTTCCTAGAGCAGTTTCCAACCTGAAGATAGGGGAGGAACTACATAAAAGGTCAGATCATCCATTGGTTCCATATGCAGTGACTTGCATGGCACATATAGATGAAGGTGGACGTGTTTGCTTGTCCTAATTTCCAGTAGCAAGAGGTTCATCTTGAATGGGCTAATCAGAACCAGTATCCAGTGGTCTCTTTGACTAGATAGCACCCATTGAACAGGGCACAAATATTGATTGATCATTCCCTTGGTTGACTTAGGCTTGATTGTTTCACAGAAATCTACTATAGAAAGAACAAATGGGGTCCAGACATTTACTTCCTAAGTGGCAAAAGAACTCTTTTCGAGCATTGTAAAAATGGGATGGAAGGCACTACTTGAATATAATGCAGGGAAAACCCTAGTTTTCATGAAATTCACGATGTCTGGATAAAGGAAATGTTCCACAGGTTCTGCCCTAGGAGGCAGCTCCTCCTCATGTTCGCACTCATGCTTCTAATTCACTTCTTTTTCTTGTTCTTCTATTTGCACACATGAAATGGACATATCCATAACTTTGAGATGTTTGCAACATTGTTGTATGTCTGAGTCCAGTGCAAAAAGACCTCTTTTTTCTTGTCTACTCTCTTGTGGTGCATAGAGATCTTTCAATGATCTAGCTGAGAGCTGAAGTAATATGTGAGACAATTGCTTTGTGCTAATCACTTTGTTGCAGAAACAGGACCAAGCATCCTCTCTTGATCTATAATCCATGCCTTGCTGTGCCCAATAAGGAGCCCACTGCTGGATGTTGATCACTGACTCATGCACCACCCAGCATAAGATGTCTGCAATAGTGATATGAGAATTCGGATCCTTTTTTAGGCTGTGGATACTTTTGTCCACCTTAGGTGGTGCAAAAAACATAACCAAGTGGCCATGACTGAGCTTGCACATCCACATACAGCCTGATTTTATACTGAGATTCACAAACTGTGATTAAAAATATGAATTCAAACCTTGTAAAAGATAATCTCTTGTCAACCTTGGACCCAATGTAACAGCTGCTTATGGGTCAATTGGAAGTTTGATATCAGTTCCTCGCATATCTGCATGATCCAGGTAGATGACACAGCATCCCAGCTGTTGAGAAAGTGCTGAAGAAAGTATTGGAACTGAAATTCCATTGTGCAGCAGCACCTTCAGTTTCTCTTTTTTGCCAAAGTAGATAGCACCAGCAGCATTCTGAACAATGTTGAGCCATGCTTGAGCAACATAGCAATTGGATATATCGAGAATTTGTGCACCCACATCCAACAATACATGGATTTCTGGCTGCTGCTGTGCAACTATTTGAAGGAATTCAAGTGTCATCCATTGCTTATAATATTTATTAGCACTCAACATATAAAAGTCATTTTCTGGTCGAAGAAAATATGCAAGAACTCTTGCATTGGTACCTTTTTGATCATCTAGATCTTGTTGATCTGTAGATA